>JBAKBP010008236.1:0-92944 GCA_037953745.1 Lithodes maja
CAGACATTTTTCTGTTCTATTTGCTCTTGTATCACCTGTTCGTTGTTCAGGTAAATTAGGTCATGAACATTGAATATAATAACTGATCTTTTTGCTGCAAGCTCTGGAGGTAGAATTGGTGTGTACCCTGCTGCATTCAGTTTAGTGATGGTGTCTCTTGCAAAGATTTTGTCTTGATCAATATCATTTGCTGTAATTACAACAAATCCTGTGTCTGAGATGTATATATTGGTAGCATACACTCCTTGTCGTGATAAGGCTTCCAACAGTTGGACCCTAGCTTGTTGTTTGTCACCTGGGTGAGAGTATTTTATTCTTGTCCTCCCCATTGTTAATGTGGCGACGTAGGGTTATACATGTTAGGTTAATGTCTGAATTTACTAGATTCTTAACTGTGATGTTATATTTAGCAATTACTTTAAATGGAGAATGTTCTTGAGGTGATGAGTTATAATTCACGCTCAGATGATGGATAGGTGAAATTGTGGTTAGATTCAATAATTCATAAATTCAACACTCGACTCTCGCCAGCAAGAAAAACCTACCTAAGACTGTCAGCTAAAGAGGCACCGATTACAACTCCCCCCCCCCTGCTAAAAGGAGTGTGTTTCTTGGGCAACACAAAGGGAGGGTCGAAAAGCCTGCTTTCAGTCTGCCCCCGAAGGGGACCTAGCACTAGATTACCATCTACCCAGATGGTAAGGAGACGGGTTGCCTACCCTGTTGATTCCTGTAACCACCCCTCTAAGGGGCCCCCTCGTGGCAATGCCTTCAGGGTTCAGCGTCGGAATACAACAGGGGACTCTAGGTGGCGAATATTGCTGGCAAGAGTGGAATTGCTGTAGATATAGAAGAAGAAATATCAATTTATGTTAGGTTAAATGATTATAAAAGATTGAATATTTACTTTACTTTATCATTAAATCAAATAGTAAATTGAATGTTAGTCAAATAATATAAATTACTTTAATGTCTGAATATGTAGAAATGATTAAATTTACGTTAAGTGTTAGAAGTAGATTTATTAGGCTGGGACAAAGCATCATATTTATACAAAATTCGAGGATCAAGTAGAGCGAGGTGGGCGGAGCTACTGGGTGTGTGGTGGCTGTTCATTGGTGGAAGGCAGTCTATTTGCGAGACGGGCACTAAATCTTATCGGTGGTTGGTTGTTGGCTGTGGGTGGCTGTGATTGGTTGGTGTTGTCAGTTGTGTGCTGAGCGTGGAAGCGTAAGGGAGGGGGCGAGAGGAGGGGGGGGGGGGGGGGGGCAGCATGCCTGTAGCGCTTGCCTGAAGGAAGAATTTGAAGGTCTTGTGTTTGGTTGTTGATGTTGGGGTTGAGTGTTTGGATGTATAGAGCTTCTAAAATAGCTAGTCTTCTGGGGTCTGATTCTTTGTCGAGTATGGTCCAACAACTCAACGAACAACACAGACGACAAACAGAGAACACTACCATCCAAAATCTCTCCCGTCTATACGGTGGAAACATAAAACTTCCCAAGCCAACAAAAGGATATATTAACCTCACCAACACCACCCTAATGCCGGACCAAGAAGACCTCCTGAACAAAGGCTTAAATTGCCACTACATTTCCAAGCCGGGACCCCACCGAAAACGCCTTGAAATTGAAGTCCTACTGGATGACATCCTACGACTCCAGAAAGACGGCAAGATCACCACCACCCCAGCCCTACAACCCACCCTACTAGCAGAAGCCGCCAAAACCAGGGGATCCCACCAAAGCAAGCTCCTCAACAAACACCACTTCAAAGCCGCTAAACAACTAAAAGAGAACCCCAACATCATCATCCGACGAGCTGATAAGGCCTCCTGCCTTGTGATACACGGAAAAGAAGAATACCTACGGAAAATGGACGACATTCTTAGTGATAAGAACAAATTCAAAAGGATCACTCGCAACCCTACTGACGAAATTAAAAGGAAAGCCAACACCACCATCACTGCTATCAACGCCAAAGCCGGTGGCGTACACCTGAAGAAACTCATCGGCGAATTCACCCCAGGTTATGCTTACGGTACTATAAAACCCCACAAACCCGGGAACCCCCTCCGCCCCATCATATCACAGATCCCTACTGCTACCTACCAGACCGCCAAGGCCCTGAACAAACTCCTCACCCCTTTTGTTCCACGGCAATACAACCTCAACTCTGCTTATGTCTTCCTAGAAATTCTACGAGATGCCCCCCAGCTAACGACCACATCATCGCCTCCCTTGACGTAGAGAGTTTGTTTACCAACGTGCCCGTTGACAAGACCATAGATTTTATCCTACGTCGAGTTTACCACTGCCCTAATATGCCCCCCCTGGACATCCCGGAGAAGGCCCTGAAGACGCTCTTGGAACTATGTACCAAGGAGTCCCCTTTCCTCTGCCCCCGCGGGAATATGTACCAGCAAATCGATGGTGTAGCGATGGGAAGCCCCCTGGGGGTCCTGTTCGCCAATTTCTTCATGGGAACTATCGAAGAGGAACTCCTGGCTGCCTACCGGCCCACTGTCTACTGCAGGTACATCGATGATATCTTCGTGCGGGTGAAGGACCTGGGCGAACTCAAGGACCTCCAGCAGCGCTTCATGGCCGCCTCTGGACTCAACTTCACATACGAAGAAACCACCGATGGACATCTACCCTTCCTCGATCTCCTTGTCTCCCTCCACGACCACGGCTTCAAAACTACTGTGTACACCAAACCTACTAACAATGGCCAATGTCTTAATGGGGAAAGTGAATGCCCTAAACGATACCTACAGTCCACCATCGCCGCCTATGTCAGGAGAGCCCTCACCCATTGCACCACCTGGAATGACACACACAATGAACTGGAAAGGCTCACCCAGGTCCTAGTCAACAATGGGGATTCCAACACTGACGTCACCAATGCCATCAACCACCACCTAGAAAAATTGTACAAACAAGATCCCCCTAGCACCAACCCGGCCAATGACATTACATTTTTCTACAGAAACTACATGTCTTCCGACCACACAACAGACGAATCCATTATGAAAGAAATAATTAACAAAAACGTCCTCCCCACCAACCCTGACAATAAAAGCAAACTCATTATTTACTACAAATCTCCTAAGACCTCCAACCTTGTCCTCCGTAACCGCCCCATTTCCACCAACCAACCGAAAGACGACCATGTGATATACCAGCATATTTGCACCTCTGGGGACTGTGGACCCCTATCCTATGTTGGAATGACACAGACTCGCCTTTCCCGTCGACTAACCCTCCACCTTCAATCTGGTGCTATAAAAGATCACTATCAAGCCCCCCACCATCTTGCCCTAACTCGCGCCGACCTAGACAAACAAACCACCATACTCGACAAAGAATCAGACCCCAGAAGACTAGCTATTTTAGAAGCTCTATACATCCAAACACTCAACCCCAGCATCAACAACACAGCCCGTAGCCTAGTAGGTAGAGCTCTCGTCTCACACACGAGGGGTCGGGGGTTCAATCCCCGGCCGGGCGGAGACAAATTGGGCTTGTCTCCTTTCATGTGTTAGCCTCAGTTCACCTAGCTGTAAATAGGTACCTGGAATAAGTGGACGACGTTGTGACGTCCCATCTGGGGTTGGCAAAAATGGTACAAGGCGAGATGGGTATCATATGGTTCACCTAAGCTGATGGCTACCTAAGCCTTCGGGCGAGACGGTACCGTCTATAGTGAGAATGATACCATAAAGATCCACCCTAAGCCTTCGTTTCCAATGTCGCCAATTCGCTAAAATACAGACTACACACACATCCACAGCCATTCCAACAGTACATAAAACACTTAACATGCATTTCACGCAATACATTCCCAGTTAAGGAGGCGCGATAATAATGAGCTTAGCTCGCATTGCGTGGATTCCCCTCGACGAACAAGTAACTGAGTAACAAGACCTTCAAATTCTTCCTTCAGGCAAGCGATACAGGCATGCTGCCCCCCCTTCCTCTCGCACCGCCCCCCCCCTCCCTTACGCTTCCACGCTCAGCACACAACTGACAACACCAACCAATCACAGCCACCCACAGCCAACAACCAACCACCGATAAGTTTTAGTGCCCGTCTCGCGAATAGACTGCCTTCCACCAATGAACAGCCACCACACACCCAGTAGCTCCGCCCACCTCCCTCTACTTGATCCTCGAATTTTGTATAAATATGATGCTTTGTCCCTATTCTAATCATTACCTCTCCATTCCCTGAAGATGCAAGATGTTTACTTCTGAAACGTTGGATCCACCATGAATTTTGCTAACCTTTTGTACATCATCTCTGAACCCCAGAGGAAAATTGTTAGAACTATTGAAAGCTGTAACAATAAAATCCTGAATGCTGAAACTGCTATTGCTTTTAACCTCGTCTGTTTAAAAGAGAATCTATTACCTGGCTATACTAACATGTATATATATATATATATATATATATATATATATATATATATATATATATATACAGTATATACAGTATATACTGTATATATACACTTTTTTTGTATATTTTGTTTAGGCATTAATTTAAACATAACAATTACAATATACAGTACACCGACATATGATGAAGCCTTTCTATTTCATAATTATTTAATGTCCCCTTGATGGATATAATAAGCATATATGTTCATTATATATATCATTAAATACTATGATTCCACGGCTTGAGGTTAGACGAGTAATAATTTTGTGTTCATGGAAATTGCAAGGTTTACAAATGCTCCTTGACCTTTCTGGTGTTGAGGATGGCAGACGGTGTGTGTTTGTTTACTTTGTTGATGGGAAGTTCTGCTTTAAGCTGCCTCGTTTGTTAGATCTCGTTGCATGCGTGTCTGTTTGCTTGTCAATGTATCATATATTATCGTGTTGTTATCTATGTAATTATGTGTCTGTATTATTAATAAATACGTAAGTATACATACATATACATACATGTATATGTATACATATACATACATACATACTCTGGGTCAAGTACTCCACACAAGGTGCTGTTATACAGTCTTCCGTTCAAATGGCAACATTAACCTAAAAAACGGCTAGTTATGTGTAATGGACACCACACAATTGGGCGGACATATTAGGCTCTATTCCCACCTATAATTATCGCCATTTTATGATAAATATCGTTATTACTTATTCATATGATCCTGTTACGTTTAATATGAAGATAGCAACATGTAACAACAAAAAAACAAGTGGGAATAGTGTTTGGACGGTCAAAATCGCGAAGAATTC
The DNA here is from genome assembly GCA_037953745.1 of Lithodes maja. Classification (NCBI taxonomy): domain Eukaryota; kingdom Metazoa; phylum Arthropoda; class Malacostraca; order Decapoda; family Lithodidae; genus Lithodes; species Lithodes maja. The sequence continues at coordinate 5,259 of JBAKBP010008236.1, forward strand.
CCCACCGGCCATTTATCAAGTGTGGAGCTGAGGCGGGCAACACCCTCCCTTTTCAGAGCCTGGAGTTAGACTGAATTACTCACTCAAACTCTCAGACACTCTACACCCTCTCTAGCAACATGATTACGGCGTAGACCGGTTTGGAGATATTGGCATGATAAAAACACCAATAAATATAGGAATAAGAGGACAAATAGGTGATAATTGAAGGGGGGGGGGTGGAAGGAGGGGATTTTGACACATGTGGAGGAGTGATACGAGGTATGGAGGGGAACTATCTCACTTACACACCATTTTGTTTTATGTGCTACTGGGGCCTTTTAAAAAGTTTTTTTTTAGGCCTTGGCTCGTATAAGGACGCTTGCCTTCGCCCAGTACGGACTCATATGAGGACGCTCGCCGTATATGGATTAAGCATAAATGCATCACTGGCCAGGTTCTTGTATTCGAGTTCAGAGGAAATTAGATGCTAGTTCAATGAATTTACTAGCGCTGGAATTGCTTTACCACTATTTATCAGGAAGGTATGTCACAGATGTCTGCCTTCTAACTCCAATTAGTTATTCATAGTCTACAATAGAATGAACAGAGGCACCGAGCTGCTTTGCATATATATAGTATATATATATATATATATATATATATATATTATATAATATATATATGTACTGTATACAGTATATATATATATATATATATATTTACATACAGTATATATATATATATATATATATATATATATATATATATATATATATATATATATATATATCTCACTTATACACGTGAGTTACTAAATACTTTATACTCCCACCCGGACTCGAACCAATAACAGTCAGGTCGAGTATCCATGCTGGGCGATAATTAAATTAAATTTCTCTAACCAGAATTGCGTGGGGGTATTTATAAAAATCCCTGTATGGTATCCTTGAGTATGGATGCTACGATTTGTGTTGATTTGTTTTCCCCAATGTATATGAAGGAGACAAACGATAAAGCTGCCTGTAACAAGTGTCTCCCCCATAGTTGAAAGAGTGAGAGATTAAACAAAATAATACATAAATAAATACAAATATATACTAACCAAATAGTGTATAGCATTGGAAAGATCAGTGGTGTGCTTGTTTAGTGTACTGAAATGGATAGGAGGAGGAGCTAGCTGGGTAACTCTTGTGTAAGGTAGTCACACACAGAAACAGTGAGGGAAGCCAGGCAAATGAAGCAGGAGTTCGAGCAACTCCTTATTACATGCCTATGAGGTCTCCCCTGAGTATTTCCCTGATCAATTGGTGATTGAAATATATTCTCCAAACAGGATTTCCCTTCTCCTGAATATAAATATGAAAAGGTTGAATATCCTTTATCACGCCATGGTGTAGTGGATTAACCCTTAAAGAGCGGTGCCCGGCTATAGCCGCGCACCAATTTGCAGCAAGTTAGGAGCATTATTATGGCTTTTAAAGGGTTAAAATCGAGTGCAAATGGCCGGGAGTGCAGCGGGCCACACGTCCGACTCCCAGGGCCTACCGCCGCCCACTGACTCACCCTCCCTGTGTTCTCGAGACGCCGGCAGTGTAGCCAGTAGTGAGTGTAGCTGGGAAAAATATACCGCTATACGCTAAACTCCCATGTTACTGGTACCACTGTATGAGAACCACGAGTGCTACGTAGCTCGTTCTGGTCTCATTTTGAAGCATTTAGCGCCTAGTTTTTTGCTGAATACATTCCTTTTCATGCAGATACTTGATTTATCATTCAGGAGGGCCTGAATATGCCCAAATAAGCCCCCCCCCCCCTAGACGAGGGTTAAAGCATGTTTTTTTTTCTATGTGAGTGAGGAAGACAAAACGCAGAACTGCCTGTATCGAGCGCTTCCCCTGAAGTTGAACGTGACAGGGCCAAAATCAAGGGACGTTCAAGCCAAAATGCCTGAACACATGGAGTTTGAAACAATTTAAGTCATAGAAAGAGGGAAAGACTGACTCTGGGAGAGAGTTCCAGAGCTCAACAGTTGAATAGAAGAAAGTCTGAGAGTAACGTTTCACTCTTGGGTTGGAGAGTTGCACATAGTATGGGTGGGGTTGTGTTACAAGACGGGTACTACGTACCCTACGTAGAGGAGGTGGTATACACTGGGAAAGCTCGGAGGAACATTGATTATTATAGTAGCGATAGAATAGCGAGAGAGATGCAACATTGCGGTGAAGAGAGAGAGATTGCACAGAGTTGGTGAGTGGGCGGGAGTTAATCATACGAAGGCTTTCCTTTCTACTTTGTCTAGGAGTGCGGTGTGAAAGGATCCTCCCCACACATGTGAACAATACTCAATACAAGGATGCACTGTGCCCCTGTACAGAGCAAGAAGCTGTGCAGGGGTAAAGAACCCCTTGAGGCGGTTGAGCACGCCCAGCTTCTGGGTGGCTGCCTTAGCAAAACTGGTAATATGGTCCTTCCAAGTGAGAGCAGAAGAAAAAGAGACACCAAGATTATTGAGAGAAGATGAAGAATTGATATTTGTATTGTTGAATTGTAAGGGATAGTCCTCTGGGAGTTCTGAATGGGTAGTAAGATGACGAAATTGGGTTTTAGAAGCATTAAAGGCAACAAAAATTTTGTATGCCCCAATAAATAGTAGTTAGATCAGAAGATAAGTGTTGCATGGTTTCAATACGTTTGTTTTTGAGGGATTGTTGGCTGGGGCGTTTAGGAAAACTATTTGAGTAGTGCAAGGTAGAGTCGTCGTCTGCGTATGAATGGATGGGACTGGAGGTACAGTTGAGAAGAACATTTATGTAAATTAGAAAGAGAACGGGAGATAGTACAGAGCCCTGAGAAACACCGGAGTTCATAGGATGAGGAAGTGAGCGATGGCCTTCCACAACCGCAGCTATGGAACGGACGGAAAGGAAATTAGAGACAAAGGCACAGATGAAGGGCTAGAAACCGAAGGAGGGTAGTTTGGAAATTAAAGATTTGTACCAGACTCTATCGAAGGCCTTCGATATGTCTAGTGCAATGGAAAAGGATTCACCGAAGTCCAGAAAGGAGGATGACCAAGAGTTAGTAAGATATGAAAGAAGATCACCAGTAGAAAGGCCTTTCCCTATATGTCGGCACGCATCATAAGTCGAGTATAATAAATCTGGACTATCTGGCGGCGCGCGACATAGGTCGTGTGGCAATTTCAGCACGTAATGTTGCTGAGAGAGAGAGAGACAAGTGGTGGCAGGAGAGTAGCGAGCGTATGACTGCTCCAGACCACCGCGGCGAACCTACTGACATGAATCCCACCTCCTCCCTCCCTCTCTCACTCGCTACATACTGAATTGTATGGGGAAAGTACCGAATTACATGCTTTTTGCACTCGTGTTGCGCGGTTGTTGCAAGAAAACTAGCCGTCATAAAAGGATCGTTATGGTGTCATTGGAAAGCTCTGTTTATGCCCTTTCAGGGATAGATACTTGTTTTACGCTCTGGGTCTTATTTAGACATGAAAATGATCACGTAAACAGCCCTATTTTGGCTAAAAACACCCCGCTGGGCGGTACATATAAATAAACCGCTAGCCCGCTAATAAGGTGTTAAGGAAGCCATACTAGGGATCTGAGAGTAGATTATGAGAAGAGAAATGCTCAAGAAATTTGGAAGCAAGAATAGCTTAAAAAACTTTAGAGATACAAGAGATGAGAGCAACTGGACGATAGTTGAGAGCGGTCACCCTTCTTTGGGACAGGTTGAATGAGAGCAAACTTCCAGCAAGAAGGATAGACATTAGAGGAGAGACAGAGACGAAAGAGTTTGCCTAGGCAGGGAGTCAGCACGGAAGCACAGTTTTTGAGTACAACAGGAAGAACACCGACCGGACCGTACGCCTTCTTAGTAATAAGCCCAGAAAGGGTAGAAAATACATATTTGAAAGAGATTAGGATATCAGGCATCAGTAGGTGGGTGGAAAAGGAGGAATAGCACCGGAATCATCCAAGGTGGAGTTTCTAGCAAAAGTTTGAATGAAGAGTTCAGCTTTGTCAGAGGAAGAAGTGATGGTTGTGCCATCAGAGTGGAAAAGGGGAGGGAAAGACGAGGAAGAGAAATTGTTGGAGAGGTTTTTGGCTAGATGCCAGAAAGCTAGGAAAGAGCTAGAGTTGGATAGTTCAGTGCATTTATTATTGATGAAAGAGTGTTTGGCAAGTCGAAGAACAGATTTGGCTTGATTACAGGCAGAAACCTAGGAGGAATGAGATTCTTGATTCCTAAGCCGTCGGTACCGTTTAAATGCTTCCTTCTTGTTGCGGACAGCAGTAGAACAAGCGTGAGTAAACCAAGATGAAAACCAAGAAAATGGAATGTATGCTTCCATGCCCGAGAGGATTACCTCGGTAATGCGTTCAGTACTCTCCGAGGGGCCCCGGCCACAGACGCTAAAGTCATTCCAAGGAAAATCAAAGAAGTATTGCCGAAGATCCTCCCAGTCGGCAGCGCCAAAGTGCCACAAGCGCCGCCGGTTGGGAGGATCGGGTGGCCTTACTGGAGAGATAGGACAGGTGACAGATATTAGTTTATGGTCGGAGGAGCCCAAAGGAGAGAACAATTTTACAGCATAAGCGGAAGGGTTAGAGGTTAGAAATAAGTCAAGAATATTGGGCCGATATCCGAAGCGATCCGTGTTACGGGTGGGTTGCTGGACTAACTGCTCTAGGTCGTTTAAGATAGAAAAGCTGTAGGCTTGTTCACCAGGTTGGTCCGTGGAAACAGAGGAGAGCCATTGGTGGTGGTGAACATTGAAATCTCTTAAGATGGGGATTTCTGCTGAAGGGGAGATGGATAGAATGTGTCTCACTTTAGAAGTTAGATAGTCAAAGAATTTTGGATAGTTAGTAGAATTAGGAAAGAGATACACAGCGCAGAAATATTTAGTTTGAGAGTGACATGAAAGCTTTAGCCAGAGAGTTGAGAATTCAGAAGAGCCTAAGTTAGGAACACAAGATAAAGCAAGACTGTTGCGTACATAGATGCAACATCCACCTTTGGCTCGAAACTGAGGATAGAGATAGTAGGAGGATACAGAGAAGGGATGTTGTCAGTAGTCCCAGACAACTGTGTCTCGGTGAAAAAGAGAAGATTAGTGTTGGCACAGGAGAGGTGGTGTTCCACAGAGTGGAAGTTAGAAGAAAGGCCACGAATGACACAGAAATTAACAGTAAGAGTAGAAGTTGGTGGTCCAGAGCATTTTGGCGAGCATGGAAACTCTTCCAGACTGTTGCTGGTTCGAGTCCGTCTGGGAGTATAAATCACACACACTCACACACACATACATATACAGTATATATATATATATATATATATATATATATATATATATAATATTAGTGTTTTAAGTACATATACCGTATGTGTGTATGTGCCATTTGGTAATTACAATGAAGCTATACCATTTGCCTGAATTGTGTTATACACTGTACATCATTATATTAAGTAGACAGCGCCTTCTCACTTACGCAGTGCACTTGTCTCATAATCATTATGTGACGCTCACCACTTCCCCCAGAACCGCATGGCTTACTCGCAAGGACTCGCCAGGGCAGAGAATGTAGCTACAGACTACCTATCATTGTGTACTTTCCTTCTCGAGAAAGCTTGTGTTGCAGACAGTTCAGAACTGTTCTTTGATTTCGTCTGTCACAATCCTTTCTATTTTATTTAGTCAATTGAAAGTATTGTGTTAAATAGTTGAATGATGGGAAGGTGAGCGGGAGAGAGAGAGAGAGAGAGAGAGAGAGAGAGAGAGAGAGAGACCAGGTGGTGTGACTTGGTGGTGAGTGTGGCGCGTGGCCGGCCCCCTTACATAGGCCTCGCGGGATTCGTTGCCTCCTGCCTCATGCTGGGTTCACACATTCACGTATATGCTCCCGTATGCTCCCGTACGAAGGTTTATTGGTAGTTGGCAACCGAATACGTAAAACGTAAGGGCTTAGTACGCAAAACTTAAATGAAATTGTGTCTAGTCGTGGGGGTTGGTACGCATGGCGGGTGTAGCCACGCTGGTCTTGTAGGTGGTTGGTGCGGCCAAGGTCACCCGGTATCCTTTGGATTTCGAATCGGATACGGGGCTCGTGCTCACGTATGTAAAAAGTTGGGAATGCATACGTTTTACCTGTCTAGCTGCTACGTATTACGGGTGCAGCCACGTAAAACGTAGCAGCTAGACAGGTAAAACGTAAGTTTCTTCCGCCAATCGTACAATGTTCACGTAAAACGTGAAAGTGAAAGTAAGTCCGGCCGCATCTGGCAACACCGCCACACTACGTGTTGGCGGGAAGACGCGGCAACGGTGTACGGGGGGGTATATAAGCAGCAGCGGGGGACACTCCCGTCATACCTCTCACCACACCGGAGCAGCAAACTACAACCCTGCCACCAGCTTGCCACCCTCTTCACCCTGCCCCCCTGCCCTGCTTGCCACCCTTTGCACCCTGCCCTGCCCTGCTTGTCACCCTCTGCACCCTGCCCTGCCCTGTACCATGCAAAAGAAAGGAGTGAAGAAGGTCAGGAAGGCTTCCCCTGCCACCTCGACGTCTGGAGACACATCACCTGGTGACCCCTCTCAGCCCGGCCCCTCCAACTATGACCCCTCTCAGCCTGGCCCCTCCAACTCTGACCCCTCTCAGCCTGGCCCCTCGACGCCTGAAGGTGAAATTGTTCTCGACCTCGGCCCCGATAGTGGAGAGGTTGAAGTGGATGATGAGAGTGACGAGGAAGAAGAGGATGAAGAAGTAGAACCTGCACTTCCCAACAGCCAGACTCCACCAAAGAAACGCCGCAGGAAGAAGACGAATGTGATACTGACGGAGGAGACGGAGAGGATGCTGGCTGATTGGATTGAGCTGGATGCGCCTTTCATTATTGACAAGGGGGACCCCCGGCACAAGAATAAGGAACATGTAGATTCTGTATGGGCGGAGAAGGCTGCGACCATGGACCCACCAATGACCGCCTTCGATTTGAAGACCTGGTGGGGATCTCTTCGCTCCAGGTTCGGCCGGCTCAGCAAGTTGAAGAGTGGTGATGGGGCCAAACGACTGACTGAGAGGGAGAGGTGGATCCTCAGCATATTCCACTTCATGAAGCCACACATCGTCCGTCAGAAGAAGCCCCGGTCACTTGGTATGCCTCAGGTACGTTGATATTTCTTATGTTTTCAAACCCTTCCACAGTGACAGTGTTTTTTTAGGTGATTTTCATAATAAGTTTGCTTATAATGATGCTATTATTGTGTTCAATTTATCGTGTTAAACTTCAAATATTTGTTAATGAAACGCATAATAACTCAAATCAGTTTATTCATGTTATTTTAAAGGTTACAAGGATGAATGGTTATGTTAAATTGTATTTTAAAAGTTATTTACATAAATAAATACATGTTACTAATTCTACATACATGTCACAACAGACTGCTGCCCAGGCTGCAGCACCGGCGCCTGCTGGTGTTCCTGTCCCTCACCGCACCCAAACACCTTCTGTCCCAGTCTACGAGGTGGATGACCCCTCTGCTGGCAGTCAGGAAGAGGAGGACACACCCCCAGCCATCGCCCAGCCTGCACGGAAGGTGAAGAAGGGAAAGCCTCCTGGTGCTGTCCCTTCAACATCAACACACGGGACCCTGGAGCAAGTGAGTAGAGAAAATATTACATAAGAACATAAGAACATAAGAAAATGGGAGTCTGCAGAAAGCCGATTTGCCTAAGCAAGGCAGATCCCGGTCCTACACAACCCCAATTTAATTAAAAAGCCCAAATATAGGGTCCACACTCTAATACCCTGAGGTTAATCTTACCAAAACGGCTAGGGATTAACGCAGGATTATGGGGGTCTGCAGAGTGCTGATTGGCCCAACCCGGCTGGTCCCCCTTCACACCCAACCCCTCTCACTTTGTAGTTACATTGTTCATTGGTGGCACCCCATTGCAATTCCAAGCTATTATTAGATAAAGTGTTTATGTTTCCAAAGTTATTACAATAACATAAATTAATAATAATACTAAAGATGTCATGATTTCACACCATACTATCGACAATAACTTTTAACATATTTTGTTCCCAAAATACCACAACATTTCATTGGTTAAAATAAATTTGTTGTCAAATATTAAAATATTGTGTTTCGTGTGTTTAATCTTGTATTGTTTCTTGTTCAAGGTCCTCGTGAATTCTGAGAAGCTGCGACAGAACCTGGGTCAGGCGTTCGATGTGGTCGAGGACCAGGACCATAAATATTGGCGCTACTCCCTGGAGGGCATGGTAAAAGACTGTGTGGGGCTGCCTCCAGCTTACAACACCACACTCAAGTTGGAACTGTTGGCAGCCATCGACAGGTTCAAGGTTGCCCATGCGGAGGGAGTGCCCCGGCCTGGTCCGGACCTCTTGCTCCACGCCCACAGGAGCTTTGGCTTGCCGGCGCCCCTACCCCAACCCGTGGTACAGCAGCATCCGACAGTGATGTACCAGGGCACTCCAGCAACCACCCTGCCTCCTCCCACCCTGTCGACCCAGCCTCAGCCTGGTCTTGGGGGCCTCGTGCTACCTGCACACCAGGTTGCAGCCTTGAGGTCGTTCTTGGCGCAACAACCTTTAACGACACCCCCTCGCAAATTCGTCCCACCTACTGCCTCCACACCCAGCCAACCGTCTTTCGACCTGGGGCAGTTTGGCAACACATTTATAGAAATGTTGACGGGTCAAAAATCCCCAACACCTGTCATTGTTGGTACGCCTGTGTCTGCCATAGATCCCCAGAATGAGACACAGGAGATCCCCAAGCATTCTTAATACCCTCTGTATATATATATATATATATAATCTATAAATCTTAATGTGTATTTTTAAAAAATATATGTATCTGTGTAATGACGTGTGTGTTTCTATTTCCAATATTTTATCATAATTGTTGATTAATAAGATGATTTTTTTTTTTATAATGAAAGTAATGAGCATACACAATAAATAATTCATTTAAACGCAATAATGATAATATGGTCAATACTAATTTTGACAATCCTTGATGGACAACTTACATTAAATATAACTGTTAGACATAAAGTACAAAACAAAGGTAACATGGAAAACATAGCAAAATTGAATGCAATTCGAAAGTCAAAGATGTCAAATTAAATAAGCATAGTACAATTTAAGTAAACATATAATTTAAACTACATAGGAAGAACCTAAACATTAGAGAAAAGGCACTTTCAAAGATACAATTACAATACAAAGCAAACTAGCAAAGCATCGATGTATTTAAAAATAAATGTAACTGACCTAAATCCGGTCATCCTGCCAAGCCACAGATCCTTGAGGGGAATTAAAGTAGGTCTTGAGGTAGTTGCGTTGAGCCTTGGCAAGCAGGGTTGCAGTGTTGCGGGTCACGGATGGGATGTTGTGTCCTACAGGTGGGTCAGTCCTCCAGGCGCCAGGTATGAGTTGGTGGGTGTGTGGGTCCTCTTGATCTACCTCTGATTGTGGTGGGCATCGGCCTCGTAGGATGTTGTGCAGAATGCATGAGGCCAACACAACAACCTCTACACGTTCAGGTTTTAGAGATATTGCAGTGTGGAAAACACGGAAGCGGTTGGCAAGAATGCCAAAGGCGTTCTCTACCGTCCGGCGGGCCCTGCTGATTCTGTAGTTGTAGATTCGTTCCTGCTTCGTGAGGGATCGTAGGGGGTAGGGCTTCATCATGTAGGCGCGTAGAGGGAATGCATCATCACCTACTAAGAAGTATTCAGTGGGTGGTCCAGTGGGATCGGTAGAGATGACCTCGGCGGTTGGCAGATTTGCGTCCTGTTTTTCAAGCAAGTTACACAGACTGGTGTGTGCAAAGCCACCACCATCAGACTCTGACCCTATGGCACCAACGTCGACGTATATGAACTTGTAGTTGGAGTCAACAATTGCCATCAGGACAATGGAAAAAAACTTCTTGTAGTTGAAGTAATATGTGCCACCAAAGTTTGGGTTTCGGATCCGTATGTGTTTGCCATCAATGGCTCCTACACAATGCGGCAGATTCCATCGTTCCTCATAGCCGCTGGCAACCTCCTTCCATGCAGCCGGCGATTGTGGCGTCTTGATCTCCTGATCTCCGTAGACAGAAATGATGGCCTGGCAGGTGTCGGGAACAATTTGGCTGATGGTGTTGTGGGCAACACGAAAGTTGTATTGCAGGCTCTTATAGGAATCACCCGTAGCGAGGAAACGTAGGGTGATGGCCACCCGCAGACCAGGAGGAATGGGGTTACGCCAGAATGTAGGTTTCTTCTGAATGAGGGGTGTGACACGTTCAACTATCTCATCAAATAGTTGTTTGTCTACCCGGGTGAAGTTTTTGTAGAGTTGTGGACATTCGGTGGCCAACTCTTTCATCAGCTTATCATAATGGCCATGTTCAGGCCTACGTTGTAGATATGGCCACATCCACACTGTCCTCTTGCTCCTTTCATTCTTCTTCTCTTCTTCTTCTTCATGGATGTTGTTTGCTATTGCAAGCAGTTCCAACATTTCTATGTAGGAAATTATCCATTGCATGAGCCGGGTGTTGTGCCTGTTCTCCGGTTTGATTAGGGAGTTCACCATCTTGAACTCCTCCAGGATGTATTCCGTGATGTTCTTCATGGTGCCGAGTCAGGAGTGGGAATGGGAACGTTGTGGCCAGCCATGCCCTTTTCTAGTTCCCAGATTCCAACCAAGACATACGTGGTTGACAAAGACTGTCTTTGTATGTGTTTGGACAAACGGGGTGTGCCTACGATTGTCCGGACACGGTCCACGTAATGCCTACAAACTCACAAGACGTACGGCCTCAGCTACGTAGGTATTGTGGGGGCGTGGCCTGTGTTCCGCAAATCGGGCAGCCCAGGCGGACTAACGGGGACATGCTTACGCAAGTCGCAAGCACGTACGTAGCTCCATACGACTACATTACGTCTGACGTAACACTGGCCCCGTTACGGTACGTATGTCGGGTAGTGCAATAGTCTTCCTCTATACGGGCGTACACGGCCGGACTACGCCCGTCATTACACAAAATTGGCGATCACGCCTGACGGGAGCATACGGGAGCGATATACGTGAATGTGTGAACCCAGCATAACACGGCCTACTAGGCGGCTGCTTACTGGGCGACTGTCGCATGCCCTCGTGCCATTCCTGCGAACTGGGACTCCACCCATGCGGTCCCTGGAAATATCCTGGTCAGATCCATGCCAGACAGCATACACTAAGCATCTCCCTTGAACTGTTCCACACTCTTGTCTTAGAATCTTTCTCTTCTACCGCCTCTATCATTTCCACTACTTCCTCACCTTTTATTAATATCAATCCCCCTCTGGTTCCCTGCATCCACACCTTGAATTGGTGGCCAGACTGTATTATATGCTGGATCTCACATTTCTTATGTACTAGGCTAAGGTTGAAGATAGTCATTGTCTTTTTGGGAGATTGTATTGCTCGGACTGTCTCCATCAATCACTAATGTTTCTACAGGGTTAAATAATGCTAGACTAGGGATCAGGTATCTTGCTGTTGGTGTTTTCACTGTGTGTAGGCTACTTTTGAGCTGCACGACACTACGGATTCTGTGGGTTACCTGGGTGGATCTTTTGTCTGTGTACCTTGGAGTTTAGACTGTGTAGTGCGTGAGGGCTGCTTGCCTAATCCACCCAACACTGTTCTAACTCTATTTGCTTTTACTTTTGAGGGTCGCCAGGAGGATACTCGATACTTGTGATCGAGAATCCTCAAGAGAGCACCCCTTCATATTAACGTAATCAGGCCGCACAGACCCAAGGTCCACACTAGGCTAGGAGCTGCCTTGCTCCACCAGAATTCTGTACCTTTGCGCATCCCAGCTAGACTTTATTAACCCGGGTAGACATTAGCTGGATTAGATCATATACTCTTTTATGCATACCCATTATTTCTACACAAGCATTTTGAGGCCTAGGTTGCTGTAGAGAGACACAACCAGCATAGACCGGTTTTGTTAATAGGAGTACTACTTTTTCGTGGCGAGCATTATTACTGTTGCACCGCTTATAATATTCTTGTGTCCAATAACATTATAGGTCCAGCCTTTTTGTGTATTTAGCCTACACGTGCATTGTCCTGCCTCCTGCTATTTTTGTGGTTCCATTTCCGATACGTTCTTCTTAGTAGCATCCGACATTATTCAGAAGATTCCTTGTTCGGTGCTTGAGGACTTTACAACACTTTCTTTCATAAAGGAGTGACAGATATAATTGATTAGAGTAACGTTAAGTAAACCTTCTTCTTGTTTGCATTAGATCACTCTTGTGATTTAATTAAGTTAACTATCTTTTCCTTGTGTACCATAACTAAGCAACCATATGTTATAGGCTGTTTCAGAGAACATCAGCCTATAGTAGAAGCACATAGATACTGAGAGTTAAGATACCCCGCTATCGCAGATATAACTCTGGAGGGTATAATTATGGGTTCTTTGTTCGACGGGATTATATATCAGGGGTTGGATCTAGCGTTTCCGTTGTTGCATTTATGCCAGTCTAGTCCAATGTATAAGAGCCACTGATTTATACGAGACCCGATCGTAACAATTATAAGATCTGTAACTTGATCATACCTAAGACAATTGAATGTGTTAAAATATTTAACTTTATGTCAGAAAATAGTTGAATTGTCTTAAATAATGTATAATGACTAACTATTAAATCACCTTAACTTTAAGGGGAGATTTCCACTTGAGGGATTTTTTCTTGACTCCTTTCTCCCTCATGTTTAGCCCCATTGCTTTTCTACTTTTAAGACGTTCGCCCCATTATTTTGACGATTTTAAGAACTTTCGACCCATTTCTGTCAATTTTAAGACCTTTCGTGCCATTTATGTGTCGATTTTATCCTGGCGAGCGATAGCGAGCCTGTAATATAAGAGGAACCGGCTTTCAGCCGGGACATTTTTCTACCGAAAAATGTACAAATTTATCTTGAAAGAGGGTCAAAGGGGTGACATTTTAAGATTGCTGGAGGAGTAGAAAACAAACTAAAAACCTCCCCTTAACACCATGGGATACATAATGGGAAACATTATTCGCCGAAACGAAAGGAATATAATTAATATTTCTTCCATAGCTGAACAAATTCATAGCTGAACAAATACAAGTGTTCTCCGAAAATAAAAGCAGAAAGAACAAATAAACCGACCGTCTTAAGTTAAGTGGTGATGGGCTGGTTTATCAGAGTGAGAACTGAGCGATCTCTGCCATACCCATAGCTTACTCTGACTGTTCCTTTTCTTATATATTTTCTAGATCTCAAGTGACGGCGTCTCTTCCGTGGATTGACCACCCAATCTACCATGATTGGAAGCCAAAGCGTCACATTTTTCCTTTGCCCCTCAACTTTCTCTTCATAATTGCTGAGGGGCACAGGGCCCTGGGTGGGGCTTTGGTTTCCCAGGCGTTTCCGCACCCTCCTTAGCTCCCCGCCATGGAGTGGCTTCGGTCACCCAGGCTTTATTGTGGTCGGCAGGGAGGGTTCTTTGGGGGCGCTCGATTATGGCCTTGGCCTTATTCGGGGCCTTGGGGCTGTTCGGCCAGGCAGCTTGAGGAACAACAACAACAACAACAACAACAACCCTTCTTTATAGCTAAAATATCAATCAAGGAAACAGATTAGCCTTTCGTTTGAAAGTTTTCCTTCCGTAAGTTTTCTTAATTACCGGCCACGACATTTGTTCCAAAGCCTCGTTCTTCGCCCTAGGAATTACAACGTTCACCAGCTGTTTGCATGACATTAATGATAATTAACTTTGGTATTAACCTTTGATCTACGAATATCTTGCTGGCTTCAAAATAATTTAGTATTAGTAGTTTAACTCCATTAGGTATTTTTTTTCTTCCTATTCCTTTTCTGGCCTCGATAATTTTGCGGTTTTAGTAATTAAGTCCTTATTCATGTTTTTATTTAATTTTCAAATTTTTAGATATATCGACTAACCCCTAATGTTACTTGCAATAAGGCTTTATTATGCCAGCGTTCAATGTAACATATACAGCCTAGTTATTTCCCATTGTAAACATATTTCCCCTCTGTAGAAAAAATAAGATCTTCACAAAAATAATGTATGTATGTATGTATGACGTATGTATGTATGTAATTTTTACCGGCAGATTTGCCTTTTCTCTCCTTCATACACATATAAAAACTCTGGTTCGGACTACCTTTTACCAGTACAATGCAGGACTCATGTAAGAACTGTATCCTGTGATGAACGTCATGTTCATTTCATTGTTGATCCCGCCAAACATTGTCTCCTAATCTCAATGTTATATTTTGTCTGAGCAAATCATGGCCTCCCACTGTGACCATTATTTTTATCCCCAAATCTTCCTGTGTCACTGAATTTCTCCAGAACACGTTCAACTGCAAGTCTACTAGAAGCATTTCTTCCTTGGAAGCCCTTCCTAAGATATCGTTGAGCGAAGACCATCGATTTTGTAGCAAACTAAGCCTCGACGATCTTGACCCTCTCCTGCACTGAATATAGAGATACTGGTTACATTAATGCAGGTAGATAAAAATGTAAAGCTCTAACCATAGTCCACTTGAAATTAGGATAAACATTATTTTTGTTTTCAGGGACATAGCAACAATTTAAAATTGTCAACATGTTTTTGAACCACCCTGTAGGAGCGTAATTTGTGTTTCTTGTTTTTAACTATCTTAGCGATAGATTATTTTAGTTGGCTGAAATACTATAAAACTTTAATACAAAAGTTGTCGGTAAAAGTTGCCGAAAACAGATGCCGGCAGAGGCCTTCGTGTAACGTGACCGTAACAGTAGACTAGACTCGCTTAGGTTAGGTTTGGTTGAAAGGTATTAGGATATGTAACTTATGTGAGCTGCCCCATCTCTGTTGGAAAATAAATTGTTCCCCGTTTTCTGTAGGTCTTGGCTCAGACACTAAGTCTTTAAAAACACGTCTTTCATCACATGCACACTCTAGTCTTCGCACATTTGTATGATTTTTGGTGAAAATAGAAAGGCCAAGGTGTATGCGCCAGTTAAATTATTTACAATTAACCGACATTCAAAACATTGTGTTCATGTAATTACTAATGTATTACATTCATAATTATGTGAAGTATTTATGGATAAAATATAGTCAATTGAAAACAAGGACGTCAATAAAACTGATAAGATTAAACAGTGCTAAAATATTAGGCTATTATAAGTAACACCCCGTTCTTAACATTAATCATCAATTACAAACCCCAATGTACTTGAATACACTAATGAAAGTATATGGTCCTCCCTAATTCCACCTACTACAAATCATAAATTTAAACCACGAAAAATAATGTTGTAACTAAGGGAACGCATAAAGCGACACAGACACCTGACAAAAATACTAAAAATATTGAAATAATCGATAGCAGTGTGTCTCTCTTGTTCTTCTGCTCTCACTTGGAAGGACCATATTACCAGTCTTGCTAAGGCAGCCTCCCAGAAGCTGGGTGTGCTCAACCGCCTCAGGGGGTTCTTTACCCCTGCGCAGCTTCTTGCTCGTCCTTGTATTGTGTATTGTTCACATGTGTGGGGAGGATCCTCACACACTGCACTCCTAGAAAAAGTAGAAAGGAAGGCTTTTTGTATCATTAACTACCGTCCACTCACCAACTCTGTGCAATCTCTCTCTCTCCGCCGCAATGTTGCATTTCACTCGCTATTCTATTGCTATTATAATAATCAGTGTTCCTCAGAGCCCTCCCGTGTATACCACCTCCTCTACGTAGGGTACATGGTACCCGTCTTGCAACACAATCCCACCCCTACTCTGTGCAACTCTCCAACCCAAGAGTGAAACGTTACTCTGACTTTCTTCTATTCAACAGCTGAGCTCTGGAACTCTCTCCCAGAATCAGTCTTTTCCTCTTCCTATGACTTAAATTGCTTCAAACTCTGTGTGTCTACCCATTTTGGCTCGAACGTCCCTTGATTTTGGCCCTGTCACTCTTTCAACTCTGGTGGAGGCACTCGCTGCAGGCAGCTCTGCCTTTTGCCTACCTCAGTCAAATAGAAAACAAAAAAAGTAAGCGAAAACATTAAGTAAAGGCGACATGAAATTTAAAGTATTACTTTACATACCTAAATATTAAAGGGAAGTGGGACACTTAAAACATCGAGGACACAACTCAATTGACGTCATTGTTCTCAATTTACTATATTTTATTTTATTTTTAGGATCTGTTGTTTTACCTGATGATGGCTTTATGTAGGGGCCGAAACTTCGTGAATAAATACATCATGTTCCGGGGCGTTTTATCCATATTTGTCGTAATACTATTACGTTTATTCAAGTACATTGGGGTTTGTATTTGATAATAATGTTAAAGAACGGGGTGTTACTTATTTCTATAGGTTCAGAAACTAGTATAGCGAGGCCGGTCCTTAGTGATCTTGGCCCCATTCTATATTTTTTCCTCTCACTAAAACATTAGGCTTTTCATAATGCAGTTGGGTCTGAGTACATGATTAGATTGATATCCAAAATTCGAAAATGGATATTAATCGTGATCGTGTACTCAACCTGTATTGGGGGTGTAATGGTTTATATAAATGATCTCCTTAACTGTACCTTAATTCCCATCCATTCATACGCAGACGACTCAACCTTACACTACTCCATTAGTTTTTCAGAACGCCCCAGCCAGCAATCCCTCAACGACAAACGTAATGAAGCCATAGAACTCTTAAATTCTGATCTAAATACTATTTCCAATTGGGGCAGAGAAAACCTTGTTAACTTTAATGCTTCCAAAACCCGATTTCTCCATCTATCTACCAGTCAGGATCTCCCAGCGGACTATCCCTTATTCTTCAACAATACAAAAATCAACCCTTCATCTTCTCTCAATATTCTTGGTGTCTCTTTTTCTTCTGCTCTCATTTGGAAGGACCATATTACCAGTCTTGCTAAGGCAGCCTCCCAGAAGCTGGGTGTGCTCAACCGCCTTAGGGGGTTCTTTTCCCCTGCACAGCTTCTTGCTCTGTACAGGGGCATAGTGCGCGCTTGTATTGAGTATTGTTCACATGTGTGGGGAGGTTCCTCTCACACCGCTCTCCTAGACAAAGTTGAAAGGAAGGCCTTTTGTATCATTAACTCCCGTCCACTCACCAACTCTCTGCAATCTCTCTCTCTCCGCCGCAATGTTGCATCTCTCTCGCTATTCTATCGCTACTATAATAATCAGTGTTCCTCAGAGCTATCCCAGTGCATACCACCTTCTTTACGTAGGGCACGTGGTACCCGTCTTGCAACTCAATCCCACCCCTACTCTGTGCAACTCTCCAACCCAAGAGTGAAACGTTACTCTCAAACTTTCTTCTACTCAACATCTGAGCTCTGGAACTCTCTCCCAGAATCAGTCTTTCCCTCTTCCTATGACTTAAATTGCTTCAAACTCCGTGTGTCCAGGCATTTTGGCTCGAACGTCCCTTGATTTTGGCCCTGTCACTCTTTCAACTATGGGGGAGGCACTCGCTATAGGCAGTTATGCCTTTTGCCTCCCTCAATCACATAGACAAAACACAAAAATATGCTTAAGTTCTGGGTGTGGTGTCCCGAGTTTGAATCCCGGAAGGGCCATATGCTTTCATTAGTTTATTCAAGTACATTGGGGTTTGAATCTGATATTAATGTTAAAGAACGGGGTGCTACTTATATAATATATAAATATGCGTGTGGTGAAGAAACAGCATTGGCTGCAACAGATGTGGGAATTAACACACAATTGCAGATCAGGGACCCAGTTTATTCAACGTTTCGCCAGTAAGGCTTCTTCAGGAATAACATACAGTAGGGGAGTGCAGTCAACAAAATATATCTCTTACCATAAGGAAACCACACAACAAAAAACAACAGCATGAAATGTTCAAATAGTTTAGTCTGGTTCTCGACTCGTTATTAAATATGCAAGTGGTTTGGCTAGTGAAAATGAACCATAGTATTTAATAATTATTATGAATTACAAAGGTTTGGAAAATAAGCTGATGTACTGTACCTTTTTATACTTAGTTTGTGTGATTCAATGGAGTGCCTTAACAGCTAACAAAAAAGTTTCACAGTACAAAGAAGTACAAAAGGAAAACAGGCAACAACAAATAGTGCAACCCTTCAAAAATTGCCCTCAAAAATACTGTTGTTTCTAGTGTCCAACAGTATTTCAGAGAAATCAAGATGTGAACAGGTAAATACCTCCCTAAGGATTAACTATGACAGGGAGGGGTGGGGGACAATATTATTGAAATAGCATAATTAAGGAAATATTTTATTTATTAGGATAGTCACTATTTCTGAATTCATCACCAACACTCAAATCTGCTACTAAGTCTTCATTTGTTGCTAGTAAAAGGGCAAGAACAATATTTCCACCGGTTGGAGATTGAACAAATTGATGAAGTAAACTTTCTTGTAGGTTTGCAGCCGTTGAATAAAATATATAATGTAACATCTATCGCAATTACCTCTGTCCTCATCCTCAACTGAAACAAATGAGTTATCAACTTTGTGGTTGGTGTTCTGTTTGTATGTGATCACTCTAAGAAATTGTACAATACAGGACAGCTGTTCATCCATATGTCTACTGAATTGGATTGATTCAGCGAGTCTGAATATGGATGATCGTTCATCATCACCTGGCAACAACACATTATGATGTTAATAAGTCACCCTGGCTCTTACTATACTACCTGTCTGTCTGTCTGGCCGTTTCACAACTGGACAACTTCATTGTGTGTAGGAAAGGCTGTACGAGATATATTTGTTTATAATGCGAACGCATAACAGTTTATATTTTGTTTTATATATAGGTTAATTAGTGAAAGAGAGTATACTGTAAAGATATTTGCTTTATATATATATATTTTTTTTCTCCAAATGATGTGGCGTGTATAAGTAAGGTCTCGTCATCTAGTGCAGCTGAAAGGAAACAACCCTCACCTGGAAGCCTTACTGTCACTATCTTGTACGACACATATAATATGAATCACCCAAGCATCTCGAAGCTGTATTTACAACTCATGGGTCTCCCAAGATTGTTGATTACGTAAACGATATGTATATATAGTATATATATCACTATATATATATATATAAATATATATTATATATATATATATATAAGCTGTTTATTTTATATATATATATATATATATATATATATACTATATATACTATATATATATAAATATATATAACACTTCACAAATCCCACAACCCACTGCCCTCTACCCAATTGTTTACATTCACTAGCTAACCATCTGTCAGTCAATCCCAAACTCTAACGGTATATTAATGACTATGGTATACTAGAAAATTTAGTCAGTCATTACACATCAAACGTGTAATTGATGTGCAGTTGTTTCATTAACAAAATGTACTCTTCATAATACGTAACTACGCAAATATGTAGAATGTATATGTAGAAACCATATTTGTCTTCATAAAGGCATTGCAACAATAAAATATACGATATAGTTAATACAAATAGTTTGCATTGATCTTTTCTCTTCTCATAATATATCACACCCCGTAATGAACTACACTTTCTGTAGCACGTCATGCTCTCTAACATTTACCAGACCTCCACCTCAACCACCTTTACCACTACCACCACCTTTATCACCCACTAACACCACCAACAACAACAACACCATCACTACAACTATCTCCATCACCACCATCCACCAACAATCACCGCCATCACTATCACCACCACTACCACTACAACCATATCTACCATAATCACCACCACTACATCGGTTTCCTCTTTTGCCAGAAATTCGTGAACTAGGCCAGACTTAATTAATGTGAAGTGATGGACCAGGTAAGGTGCTGCCGTTCACTTTGAAAGGGAGACATGCACATAATGCAACACAAGTAAGTCGTCAAACTATGCAGAAAATCATTAATGTCCGAAATTCATCTCGCTGAATACTTTCGGGGGGGGGGGGGGTATACGTTTTTCACTAATTAAGGACAATATTTGATAGGATGTTAATATTATTTGCCACACGTTTGTATATGTAACTGAATGTTGGTTGACTCTAAAATGTTAATCATATCTTGCTTCGACACACCATATTATCAACTCACATCACCACACTACAGCACATTATAGTCTAAAATATATTAACAACAATAAATATATTAACCACATTATAACTCACAGAACCTAAACTAACCATACCTAACTTCACCTTACCTTACATAATATAACCCAATTTAATCTGCCAATATCGACTTCAAAGTATAGGCCATATTGATCATGCTTTTGCATAGAAAACACCTTTTGGTAAAAAGGCCAATGAGAATCACAGTTTGGTGGCCGAAATGTCGGACATTTTGTATTTTCATCACTACTGTGTTATGGAGAACATATTATGGACACGCCAGTTTTCATGTGATTGACTTAATACATACTTACACACCCACAAGGTACTAGTATATATATACTGTACATATACTGTATGTCAATGATATAGAATATTTATATATTTATTGGATATAATATAATTACTGTACCATCATTTAGACAGTATTACCCACGTAGATAAAGAAATGCTTCTTATCAAGACTCGGCAGTTTCGATTGTTCGTGGGTTTTCTTTTGGTCCTTGAAATATAATTGTATTCATCCATAATGTCACCCTAATATGGACTCATTACACATACGGACGAGTTAGGTCAGGCTTCAGTACTGCCATATATGCCAACGACCTTATCTTGGTTGAAACAAAAGGGAAACATTTTGCGGGTAGCTCTCTGAAGTCAACGTGGAGAGTCCTTGGGGCTCTGGTAAACTATTGTCCTTTCTATTTTTGTGAAGCCGGTGTCACACGAGTCAGAGTAGCATTGCATTAATAATACAGTCTTTGTCTTTGCTATGAATTGTCAGAGTTTAACTTTATCATATTATAGTCAAGGCAAAATAAATGAAAACACATTGTGGCCATATAAAACCCATCTTCAGAGAGACTAGCAACACAGATTAAAAGTATGAGTAGATGTTTTACATCCATATCATATTATACATCAGTCCTTCCTAACTCCAATCATAGTTAACAGTTGCCTGTTTATGGCGCACCTCTTAAGCAGCAGGTGTACTCTGTGCAGTGGTTTTCTTCCTTATACTAGTTGCCTACCAAAATTAACAATTACCATCCTGCCACCACCTCGTACGATGCACATTTTAGAACATAATTTGTTGTGTCTATGTACCAGAAGCCCACAATCCCCCCCTCTTGAGGTTTTATTAACCCAAAGGCTGAGACACTCACTTGGGAAGAGTTTACTGGGTGTATGAGACGCTCCTTCCAGTAGATAATTTATATTGGGAGGTTTGACGTACCTCCCAACCTACCAAATAGGAAAACCTACTATTTGGTAGTAGTCTTGGAAAATCCAACGTCAAGGCTATTAACCTAATTGCAATGACGACTTGTCTATTTTGACTGCTATGTCGTCATTCCAACCGCGGTTAAAAAGAAAACGTCTAGAGTCTACTCCTTATCTTGCTCTAGGAGACGTTGTACATTAACCAAAACTACCACCGAAGGTGAAAAAAGCATAGAAGAGAAGAAAAAGGGGTTTACCTTAGTTACCGCTTAAGGCCCATCCCGTGTTCCGTCATGTGCAGATCCCTGTCGAACGTGCGCATGAGCGACCCTCTCTTGTTATCACATCTCACGTCAGTAGAAGAACGCGGATGGGCAGGGGTCCGGCGTGAGGGAGGGTATTATGTACGTTGGATTTTCCAAGACTACTACCAAATAGTAGGTTTTCCTATTTGGTAGGTTGGGAGGTACGTCAAACCTCCCAATTTGTTAGTAGTCTTGGCAAATCCAACGTCAAGGCTGCATAACAAATAGGAGGACATCCAAGCCCAACCTACCAAAAAAAAACAATGCATAAAACAAAAGTATGAATGACAAAGACACAATTTAAACAAGAGAGTCTAATAAAAGAGTGAAAAACTGAGGAGTAGCTAAAAAGAACAGTTTTAACACATGCCCGTCATTCATAGTAATGCAAAAACATAGACTCGTCTGAAACCAAAAAGGTACTGTACCCAAAACCCTTTTCTTCAAAAACCAACAAAAACACTGAACACAAGAACAAAACACAATTTTCAATGTGGCAAAAACACTTATGTACTGGAACAATACATAATCCCAAACTTGCAATCCAGTGTTGCAAACCTGTACACCCCCCCCCCCCCTTTGTCATATAAAACAAAGGAAAAGAACGAGGGACAAGGGGGGAAGACCAGGGATCGTCGCCAGAGCACCAGGAAACACGACCCCCGAGAGCAATCACCAGTCGAGGGGGGTCGAACACTGGACACGGAGAGGTAGGAGGAGATGAAGGAATTGAGAGAAGACCCACAAAACCGCTGAGGCGAAGGCAGGTAAGGATCGACGGGGCAGGAACCGGAAGGAGGCAGCAAAGGATCGGACATCGTGCGCAGAACCCCTACAAACAGGGCGACGGGCACGAACGGGCCGACAAACGCGGCGGCCCATCTGCACCTGCGAGAGCCTCCCACCTGTCCGAGGAGACACCCACACAGCAGGACCCGAAGGCGGCGCCACAGACGCAACAGAGGAGCGCAAGGCCGACACCGGGCACAACACATGGCGAGGATGCCCAAGCCGGAAAGCCTGGACGGCGAAAGGCCGGAAAGCAGGGGCCGCCCTCCCAAGCATGGTAACAAAAGGAGGGGAGGAGGCGAACGAAACGCCATGCAAGGACGGGGAGAAACGCACGCAGTCCCGGGGCCAGGACAATGCTGCTAGGGCAGACACCCGAACCCCAGTGGCCAGAGCGACAAGGAAGAGCGGACGCCCGAGCAACAGAACCGGCGAAGCGGCCCTTGTAGACGCGGGTGAAGCCAGAAGGACCAGAGCCCGCCCCAGATCCCACTGCGGAGGGACCTGGCGCAGAGAAGGTCGATCCCGGAAGGCAGCCGTCAGGAAGGAATCCAGCTCCTGTGGCAGAACGACCAGCCCAGCGACGGACCCAAAGATCCCCCGGACGGCAGACAAGTGGGTACGTATAGCGTCGACTCGAAAGTGACGTGTACGGAAGAGGTGAAACAAGGAGCGTAGGACGAGGGAAGGAGAGCCAACTGGCAGGCGAGTGGCCCGTAGCCACCTAGGAAAAGACCTCCAGCGGGACCCGTAAGGCCCCCAAGGAGAAGACGGCCAGGAACGCTGCAGGAAGTCAGTCAGGGCCCGGCCGGGGACCGGGAGCCACCGTGCCACATGAACAAGCACGATGCAAAGGCCAACGAGGCCCGCAGGCCCCCAACCGAGCCCAAGTGGAAGCCGGAGACAGGTAGAGGGACCGGACTCGGGCACCACCGCGGCAACCGGGCGGACCAAGCCCGTGCCAGCCACAGAGGCGCGAGGAGCCAGACGCAGCCGTGGTACAGCCGCAGCCTCGCGAGGACTGGGCACAGCAACAGCGCGTCTGGGGGCGGAAAGATGTAGATCGACCGCCACCTGTACCAGGCCACCATGAAAGCGGCCGGACCCCCCCCTGGAGCGCGAGGCCGGAGGGAGAGGTCCAAAGGCAACTGGCGCGGCACCCCCGATGCGAACAAGGCGACCTCCGGAACACCTCAGGAAGCCGCGAGGTCGGCGAACACAGTCCGTTGCATCGCCCATTCAACAAGAACGCCCTGCCCTCCCGACAGGGCGGCCGCCCACAGGGTGGCAGGCCCGGGCAGGGAGGAGGCATGCAAGGAGAAGGGGTGTCGGGCCGCGAGGAAGAACAACTCCACCGAGACCCCCAATAGAGTCAACGACCTGGAGGACCCCCGCAGAAGGAAACAGGGGACAGCCTGTCTGAGTGTCTAACCCGAAGGCCACCGACTGACCCCGAAGGGCCAGCGCGTGGACCCGCAGGAAGAACAGAGGAACCAACAGTCCGAGGGCATAGACGGGTAAGCGGAGGGAGACCCACCCATCTGCCGGGAAGTGGACGTCCCAGGTTCGATCGGGAACCCCACCCAACCACGCTCGACGTATCTGTGGCGACCCAGACCGTCGGCGGGGGGGCGGACCAGGGCACAGCCGCAGAGAGCGAGCCCTGAGCAACCCAGAGACCGAAGCGTCTGCGAACGGTACGCAGGAGTGGCAGGAGCCGATCCAGAGGGGCAACGGAAACACCGCGGGGCCCATGAGGAGGAGGCGGAGTAGCCAGAGGCTCCCTAAGGGAAGGGGCAGAGCGGCCCAAAGCAGCGAACCCACGAACGAGTCCCAGAGCCACCCCAGGAGGGAGACCGAGTGCAACACGGCGAAGACCTTCCACCGAAGGTGCACCGCGGCCGGCAGACCCCGGGTCACCGTAGCGCCGGACAAAACCCATGCGAGACCGACCCAAGGCACGACACGCGACGGGGTCAAGCGTGAATCGGGAACATCAAAAGGGGAACCCTAACCGTGCGACGGTGCGAACGACTGTGAGGGCGTCGCCAATGCACAGGCCTAGGGCTTCGGAAACCACCAACCAGTCGGCCAAGGAAAACAGGAGCTGGAGCCCGCTCCTGAGGAGAGGACCCAGAGCCTGCCCCACATGTGCGGAGAAGATCCGCGGCGCGATGTGGAGACCGAAGGGAAGGCCGGCGAACAGGAACACACGATCGGAAGTCCGAACGGCCAAGAATCGCTGGAAGAGAGGATGGAGAGGAACTAGCCAAGACGCATCCTGGAGGGCCAGCGACACAACCCACGACAGAGGGCACAGGGCCAGGCGTACCAGGGGTACCAGCAGCACCCGAAACCGCGTGTGCACGACGCGCCCGTTGAGGGCCGACAGAACCACCAACGGTCGCATCGCGTCGCAGTTCGGCGACGGGACCAGAAAGACACAGGAGAGGAAAACCGGGCGACCGGCGGTCAACTCCCTCGACGCTACCCAGCCCGGGCATGGAAGTGAGCACGTGGGCCACCTCCGAAGAGATGGGCCGGTGTCGGTGACAAGAGCGGAAAGGGGGTCGAGACGTCCACCACCAGGTGAGACCCCACCGCGCAACCCGCCGCCCCCAACGTCCCTCGTGGCAACCGAGGGGCGCAAGGGCAAAAACAACCCGAGGGAGCACCCGAGAGGAGGGGAGCGACCCGGTCGGCCAGGCGAGAAGGAGAACAAGGAGGCCGACCCAGAGAACTACACATTGTGTTGACGCGGAGGTACCCTCGGGAACGGGCCGTGCGGGCACGAGCGCCACGTCGACCTCTACCCCCCCCCCCCCCAACCCCGGTGAAAAGGGCGGGCCACCCCAACCCCAGGCCGGCGCGGGGCAGACCACGTCGAAGGGCGGCCGGAAGTGGAAGGCCGGCCAGCCCCGACACAGCGGGGATGAAAGGGGCAAGAACAGAAGGGCGAGGCGGAATCGACGCACTGCACTGTCGGGCGGCGCCGAGTTGCCGCGCACAAAACCGCCGTCAGCGCGGGAACCAAAGACACCGCGAGCCGAAGGTGGACCCGCAGAACGCGGTCCAAACCCTCGCGAAGAGCGCCTGGCGCAGACGCCCCGAAAAGCCGCAGGCGGGGACAGACGGCTGGAGGGAACCGAAAGACAAGACAAGAAGTCCGTCACCCTCTGTCGCAAGGGAAAAACCGTGGCGACAGAGGGCGACCGAGCACGACGGCGAAACCAGGCGTACCGGCGTCGCACAAACCCGTCCCATAGGAGGACAGACCCGTCAACACATCACCGTTGATTCATTTAAACTCCGCCTAGACAAATATCTCGCATCAAACCCGCGACTGACTGCGTTTGTAAATGAATAACTTTATTTTATCCCCCCCCTCAGTTACTAACCCATCTGTCCCCTACTAACTTCCTAATCCTGCCACGGACATTAGTTCCAGGGCAGTAATTCCCTTTCCAATGTTCCCTTACCCACTCTAAACCACTGTTTGGACACTTGATCCTCAGTGTTTTGGAGGACAAGCAACCTAGAAGGGTCACTGGATCTGTTGTTGCTTGATTTCCTTTGTACTCCTTTGTACAGCCAGGGACTGAACAGCCGGAAGGAGGTCAGTGCGGCTGAAGTCTGACCAGAGCGTAGGCCTGCAGAAGGGAGCGGGACCGTAGCAGGGGTAGGAAGGGCGAGGCGCTGAGGGTGAGGCACCGCCAAGAAGCGCGAGAAGAGGGAGGCGTCCAACGACGCCAAGCACCCGTCGAAGCGTGACACAACCCAGCCCCGCAAAGCCAACAATCGAACCGAGAGAGGCGACCCCCCCCCACCCCCCCACCCACCCACCCAGAAGGGTCGGCCCGCAGGGACAAGCGTGAGCGGGAGCGAGACCCACGACACGAACCAGCAGCGTCGCGGCCCAAGGAAGGCGAGCGACGACGGCCGTGTCGCCGTAGAGGGACCCGTCCCCGATCACGAACGGCCGAGGGGGAAACAGCACCATCCCCCTCTTCCAGCGACACGACAGCTCCCGAGAAAGGGGGACCCCGAAACCTCACCGAGGCAAGAGGAGGGGTACCCCCCAGGCGAGACGGGAAGTGAAGGGCAGGAAGAGAAGAAGGAGGAGGAGCAGGACGACGGGAGGGGGAAGGCTGGCCGGGTGAAAGGAGGCCAGAAGGAGCCGCGGGGGGAAACAGAGCAAGGACCCCCGGGGCTGAGAGAACAGGGCGGCCCGACACCGAGGCGGAGGAGGGAGGGACCTCCACCGTGGGACGAGACCGTGAAGGAAGAAGAGGCACTGAAGCAGGTGAAGTAGGAGAAGCAACGACACCCAGGCGGACCCTCCTGGACAGTGTAGGAGGGAGCAGAGGGCCAGCGACAGCACGAACAACCGCGCGCGGAGAGGACAACGTAAGAGGAAGTCGTCTGGGCTAGGAAAGCGGGCGGAAGGGAGGAGAGCCCCTATCCGTAGAGGCCAGGGGAGGGCGCACAGGAGCAGAGCCGCCAACCCCGGCCTCAGGGCGAGAACCAAGACGAGAGCGACGGGCGACGTCAAGGCGATCAAGAGGACGACGAGGGGCAGTAGCGAGGCGAGCGAGAGCGTGGAGGCGTAGGTTGACCAGTAGCGTAGGTGAACCATATGATACCCAGCTCGCCTTGTACCATTCGTGCCAACCCCAGATGGGACGTCACAACGGCGTCCACGAATTCCAGGTACCTATTTACAGCTAGGTGAACGGAGGCTAACACATGAAAGGAGACAAGCCCAATTCGTCACCGCCCGGTCTGGGATTGAACCCACGACCCCTCGTGTGGGAGACGAGAGCTCCACCTACGAGGCTACGGGCTGTGTCGAACGGCCGTCAGTCAGGGCAGGGATACCCAGGGTGACGCGGAACCGGGCGGCAACAAAGGCCGGGGAACGGCGGCCCACAGGCCCAATGTGGCGGGAGACCATCGGCCACACCGACGGAAGGGAAGCAGAGGCCACAGCCGCCGCCGAGGAACCAGGGCCATGGAGCAGCACAACCACCAGGGCCAGAAACGGGCCACACAGAGCAGGGAGGTCCAACGTCAAGGCTATTAACCTAATAGGCCGTAGAGGACACAAAGAGCGAGAGGCGCAAGCAGGACATGTGGCTCACCAAGCACGGGGAGCGACAACCAAGGCGAAAGCAAAGCAGCCGACCAGCACGAGAAGAACACACACCAGAATCAGCACGTCGAAGGTGAGAATGGCCAAGAAGAACCAGGGAAGGAGCATGGGGAAACAGGAACACACATGCAAACAGGTATCCGTACTCACCCTAAACTGGGAGCACAGAGGTAGGTGAGGAGGGCGGCCGAGGCGGAAGAGCACCAGCAGAACCTGCAAAGATGGAGAAAGTGTTAACCACCACTCAACATCTTACATGCAGGGCCTATAACACCAGGAAAGTGCATACACCAATATAGTATCAGGCAACAAGATGACACAAAAAAGGTCAACAGTGAAAGCCAACTATAACCGCAAATTTGCGGGCCAATGGAGGTAGAACCGTACCGACACAAACCCCCCACATCTCCGCGGGACCCCCCAGCGATCGTCGCAAATTTGCGGGGAGCCGAAATGTCCCAGAGGACCGAATCGAGCACACCGCAAATTTGCGGGACCGGCCGAGATGGTCCGGTGCCGAAAAAGCGAGAGGAGCGTCTAGGAAAACCAAAAAAGGCCCGCAAACAAGCGTCAACTCCTTATGAACTCCAAGCGACGATGACCATCAAGCTGAGCAGTGCCTTCCTTGATAATATCCCGACTCAACCGGTCAAGGGAGAGGCAAGGAAGACACACCAGGGGAGAGGAGGCACATCCCCCAGGAACCACCCAACCCACAGAGATAGAGCAAAGCCCATGAGGAGAAGTGGCAGGTTGGGTGGTTTGGCACAAACAGGGGCCCCCGTGGGGTACCCCAGGATTGGGCAAAAGTTATGAAAGGATGGAGGTGAAAACAGGAAGGGAACACAAAAAACCAGTAAATGAAACTGGTGAGAAAAAGGGTGGCCTAGCCGCGAGTAGAGAATGTGTCAGGGGCGAAAAACCCTGTGGTGTGAGGGAGAGGCCCCCGTGGGGTACCCCTGGGTATCACGAACCACTAAGCGCCCAGGCCCTTGAGACACAGTGAAGGCTCGAAAGGGGGGGACTCGGGAATAACGCTAGTTATGCGGCTGACACAAACACTACAAACAGCACCGCCACCACGAAATCTCAGATTGTGAACCAACTGTACACCTAGGCTATGAAAAAATGAGAACTCATAGGGGCATAGCAAGTCCTGAATGATAAACAAGCTAGGCTAAAAGAAGCTAAAAGCTAAACTATGCCCAGACTAACAGGAAAAAAGAATATGAAAAGAGAAAGAATGAAAAACATATACGAGGAACGCCAGGCGCCCCCGTACCTTCGGTAAGCTATTTCCACACGCGTCTCCATTATACACACTTAGGAGCCCATTTACGTGTGCCCTAGATCACGTAACATCTGTCTAACAAAAAAAGAAGGCCAGAAAAGCCGAAACTAACCTAAACAGGGTGAATTAAAGGAGCACAACAAAAGCGACTTCATTCAATGGAGCGCGTGAAAAATGATAACAAGAGAGGGTCGCTCATGCGCACGTTCGACAGGGATCTGCACATGACGGAACACGGGATGGGCCTTAAGCGGTAACTAAGGTAAACCCCTTTTTCTTCTCTTCTATGCTTTTTTCACCTTCGGTTGTAGTTTTGGTTAATGTACAACGTCTCCTAGAGCAAGATAAGGAGTAGACTCTAGACGTTTTCTTTTTAACCGCGGTTGGAATGACGACATAGCAGTCAAAATAGACAAGTCGTCATTGCAATTAGGTTAATAGCCTTGACGTTGGATTTGCCAAGACTACTAACAAATATATATATATATATATATATATATATATATATATATATATATAAACAAACAAAAAACACCCCCGGGCCAGTGAAATGGAATCAATATGTGATTAATGGCGTATCTAGGGTGTGGCAGGCAGGGCATGTGCCCTGGGCGACACTGAAAGGGTGGCGCCAAATCTTCCACAAGTAAGCCTCTTATTTAACTACAGCACAAATTAAATATTATAATTATAAAATATATAATATTGTCTAGTATTTCGCCTAAATATATATCTACTCATCATGAATATAATATGAGAAACAACGGTCTTTAATAACAGTAGGCTACATGAAGTAGAACTAAAATATTTTGTTTTAGTCAACAAATTCCCTTGCCTAAACATATACATAGTTTAGTTGCCCTTGTACTTATTTTCGGGGTGGTTTTCTTTTGTTACCAGTACTTTATTTAATACAATATTGAATGTTATATATACCTGTATATATTATTGAAATTCTGGAGTATTTCTCATCTGGCTGATTAGTAAATATTAATGAAATATTGTTAATACTTAGTAATTTAGTATACCGTATAAGAGACCCAGACCTCCAAGAGAATACCATTCTATTTATAACTCTTTGCATTCTCGATTCGAATGCTAGCTAACGTTTATTATTGACAAATTCTCGATGGTGGAGGCATCAGGCAAGGCAAGAACTCGGGGGTACGGACATTTATATATTAATATGTTTTCTAGTGTATTTACCATATTGTAGATACGGTTAATTATACTGTTTGCCGTGATTTTGGCATCAAATCAAGAGTTTTCCACTAGTGTTAGGTGTGATTCTATTGGATTTCGGCGGTTTTATATTAATTTCATTATATGAATGCTTAGGCTAACAAAATTTGAAATATAGCCTCGCCTAAAGATTTAGACATGGTTTAGAGTGTAATTTTTCTTATTTCAAAACATTTTGTAAGATCATGAAAGGTTTTTTCACGAAGAAGTACATTAGATTTGCTTAAATTTCTTTTAGATAATTACTTAGACTATTTTTGTTAACATTAGGCATATCATAGCCAAATTTACATAAGTGAAAGTAAGTAAGGTGCATTTGTAATTTTCGTATAAATGATATGATGCAATCATTTGTTAATTAATTATAATAATTAAGGAGTAAGACTTGTATATTTTGCCCGATAATATGGTACAGAGTTATCTTAAAGAAGTTTGTGTTGAACAGGGGTTTTATCTTATATTTTAAAAGCTACTAACCAAACTAAAAATCAATAACATTCAATAAAGTATATATATATATATAATATATACTTTATTGAATGTTATTGATTTTTAGTTTGGTTAGTAGCTATAAAAATATAAGGATAATATCGGGAAAAATACTTCATTTAAGGGTATTTTCGCCTCCGGTTGCACGATCATTGCAAGAGAACCGTGGTCGTACATGGATGATTCAGGTGTCATTGGAAAGCTCTATTTTCGCCCTTTCTCAGATATATAATTGTATTAGGCTCTGGTTCTTGCTTGTGCATGACAAAGAGCATGGAATAAAGCTCATTATCTGTAAATATATCCACCAGGCGCTACGGTGATGTAAACAAGACTGCCCGCTCGTTGGGAGTTAATAACCTCAATATAGCTTTTCAAATGCCTTCAAAATTCTCCTAGATATGCTCATATTTCGAAAATCTCATCGTGGGGCCTTACAGTGCACCCCCGGATCCCCCAGCTGCATATAGCAACATTTGTTTGAATTGCCTTTTAAAGACATCGTGTGGTGCCAAGATTTCTATCAATAAATTCAATTTTTTTAAAGACATCGCACCAGCGGCACTTTCAAAAGCATGTCTTTTGCAGCTGCCGAGTTGAGGGGGAGGTAGTTGCATATTCTCCCTCATGTTTAGTCCTATTAGCTTTGAGACTTTAACACTTACGCTGCGAGCATATTTCTGCTATATTAGGGCACATTCAGGCACTCCTGAATGATTGAGCAAGTGTCTGAGTAAAATTAAATGTATTTAGACAAAAACTACAAGAAAATAGCTTTAAAATGACACCAAAACGAGCTTCGTAGTGTGCATGCTTTACCCGCTGCGTTACCATAGACATTCACTAATACTGAGCGATTAAAGCTAATATTGCGCTACATTTGCCTTTGGCAGCGCTGCTATGTCTAGCGGGAGTATGGATCATATCCCTCGGTGCCTCGGCCACCTGGCTGGAGAGTGGACGGGGGGGGGCCTGCCGCGCTCCATTTTATTTTTTATTTTTTTTCTATGTGAATGAGGGAGACAAAAGGCATAACTGCCTGCAGCGAGTGCATCCCCCAGATTTCAAAGAGTGACAGGGCCGAAATCAAGGGACGTTCGAGCTAAAATCCCCGGACACACTGAGTTTGAAGCAATTTAAGTCATAGGAAGAGGGAAAGACTGATTCTGGGAGAGAGTTCCAGAGCTCAGCAGTTGAATAGAAGAAAGTCTGAGAATAGCGTTTCACTCTTGGGTTGGAGAGTTGCACAGAGTAAGGTTGGGATTGTGTTGCAAGGCGGGTACTACGTACCCTATGTAGAGGAGGTGGTATACACTGGGAAAGCTCCGAGGAACACTGATTATTGTAGTAGCGATAGAATAGTGAGAGAGATGCAACATTGCGGCGAAGAGAGAGAGATTGCAGAGAGTTGGTGAGTGGACGGGAGTTAATGATATGAAAGGCTTTCCTTTCTACTTTATCTAGGAGTGCGGTGTGAGAGGATCCTCCCCACACATGTGAACAATACTCAATACAAGGATGCACTGTGCCCCTGTACAAAGCAAGCAGCTGCGCAGGGGTAAAGAACCCCTTGAGGCGGTTGAGCACAGTTTACTCTGACTTGTCTCCACAGGCTTTAAAAGCTTGTACATTGTTATAAATTGCCATGGCATTCCGGAACATCTCCCGCACTGAATGGGTTTAGAGGCTCATTTTATTAGTTTGCGATATCAAGACCTTCTCCCATTTCATTGTCAATATAAAGGCCTTTTTTGTCATTTAGGTGATGATTTTATCCTGGCCAGCGACAGTGAGCCTGTAATTCTAGGAGGAATCGGCCTTTGGGGAGGATATTTGTCTGCCGAAAAATATACAATTTTATCCTAAAGGGGGTCTAGAGGGTGTTTTTTATGCTTGATGGAGGTCTAGTGAGGTTAATATTTATTAAATAAGTAAATAAATAAATAAACCATAAAAAAACCACTAGCCCCTTATCCCTTACTATACCAGCGACGTGCGTTGGTCTACAGTAAAAAAGTCACTCGCCAGTACCAGCGACGTAAGATGTACATCCGTAATATGCAGCCTTGTATGGAGCGTTACCTGGCACCATGACTTTTAAACACTGCTATGAGTCCTTGGCAACACTTTTCTGAGTGTATATAATGTCCCGCAGGCGAGCTGGCTCAGTTCTCGTTCAAGTTTTGGGGTGAGAGGTTGCTCTCTCTCAACTCTAAAGCCATTTTGGCCACAATGCGTGGTACTGGATATTACATATATAGTAATACCCTCTGGTACAGAAAGGGCTAAGCAAAGGAATAGGTTTCCATAGTCATTGAGTTAATTTGCCACGCTATTTTCATTTCCACTACACTATCAAATTACGGCGGCTACAATCCAGTGAGGGGAATGGTGGTATTGTTATTAAATACGTAACTGGTATAACTGCTTCTATAGTGTAATTCCTTCCTCTCTCTCTGTTTGACGGCTGGCCCTTGGAAGTAATGGCTACATTCTCCAGCAGCATTACCAAACATGCTCTAATTATCCCGAAGTGACCATAATGAAAGACGTAATTATCAACACACACACTGGTTTAAGTCAACCATCCTCAGGCCGATAAACCATGTAGTTTGATTAAGGAATATTTGTGTGTACATTAAGAGAGGTAAATGAGGTTGAAGTTAAGTACAGGACGTTTGATCATTCCAGTACACTGTGATTCTGCCATGCGTTCACAGTTCTACCAAACAACTCTTATATCTACAAGATACAAATTGTCGGGAATAGGGTAATGATCCCGACAGGTTTTGGTCCAATAGGACATTTGAATTTGGCGGTATCGTATCGCTTGTACGATTTCGGCTGGTTCTTTGTGTATTGTAGTTTATTCTTAAGTTAGGTTAAATATTAACTGTAATCTATAAATATCTACATCAGCTCTAGATGTATTATGAAACCAAGTTATGGGTTATAATTATTATGAGCCGGCAGCCATATGTAATTTCGCGAAGCGATCGGACGCCGGCCCTTTAGTCTCTCAATCAACACCATACAGTCAACATCTCCTCCCCCGGCTCTGACTCAACCCACAGTTCACCATGTGCTACAAATATTAATCTACAACAATATTAACAACAGTCCTACATCACCAGTCCTCTTAAGCTAAGTTCATTGTATCGATATTGTATTATGTGAACATTCCTACATGTCATGCAATTGAATTAGCCGCGTGTGGGGGACTGAATTACACCCATCGAATACCTCGTTGGTAATTATATTATACCTATTTGTTGGGATATTTCATGTACCAGTGATATACAATTTAACCTCTTTATCTAAATTCCCGACAAATAATGGTCCTTCGTGCCCTAAAGCTTCCTTACCGTAGTACCGTTTTGTTTGCTTCCTTGACGCTTGTGGGCTTACAAATGGCTGCCGCCTCGCGCGTTGTTGGCCGACTGCCATTTCCCTAGTTTTGACCCAGCTTCTTCCCTCGTGTTTTTTACCGTTTAGGCACCGTCCCTATCTTTTTTGAGACTAGTTTCCAGGGTTTTTTGGGCGTGTGCTCCTTGGCGTTTTTTGGTGGGTTAGCTGGGCTGGAGATTGGGGTAGGGGTTGTTTCGTCGGTCACCATTTTGCGCTCATAGGCTAGGCTAGGCAGTCTAGGCCTGCAGGTGTCTGTGGTGGCTATTCATTTCGCTTTGGTGGTGTGCCTGTGGTGTTAGTTGTGTTTTGTCATTGTGGGACTCATTATTAATTTTGCTGGTGGGGAGGGTTCTCATGTGACCTTTTATATTTCAATTTCATAATAGCCTAGGCCTAGCTGCTTACAGTGGCAGTCATGAGTGTCGGTCTTTGTTAATTCCTAAGCGATTGACAGTTAATAGTCAGACCTCATGATTGTAGCTTAACCAACTAGGCTTACCTATAAAGGGCTTACAATAATTAGTGCTTCACCTTACCCTTTCTTTTAATGGATTTAGTATTTAATTCTTTTGTCTAGTTAGATAATTTCCTTTCGATAGTTTATATTAAGGGGGATGTAAGTATTATGTAATTCTTTTTGAGTAAATTTCTTAAGTAATGGGGGTTTGCCGCTGTTGATTCCTAAGCGATTAACGGTTTGTAGTCTGACCTCATTGTAGTTTAAGTTGCTTAAAATTAGACCTTAACGATGACAAGATTTAAAGAAACTTAAGATTCTTAAGGGAGGGATGAAGGGAAGTTTAAATAGATGTTTAAGAGATCTTGATGAATTTTTAATAAGTGCTACGGCTGATCAAATAAAAGGTAAATTCGCTACTGTTACTAAATCGCTAGCTACTTATGATAGTTATGCTCAGCAGGTATATGGTTTATTGACAGTTACTGACGATGTGGAAGAAGAAATGTCGGCAGATCTTGAGTACTTTGAGAATGTTAATACAGCCTTAGCCAGACTATCTTCCACCCAAGAATCAACCTCTGTTAAGGATACCGGTACACCAAAGGCGACTGGTTTTAACCTGCCGAAGCTTACTTTGCCTACCTTTTCCGGGGATTCGGCTACCTGGACTGGATTTTGGGATATTTTTTAGTGTTCCGTCCATCATAATAAAACACTCACATCCATCCAAAGGTTCACATATCTCCGTGGTCAATTGAGAGGGGAGGCATTGAAGTTAGTCGATGGGTACAAGCTAGAAGCTACCAGCGAGTCTGCAGTGGAGTTGCTGAAGAGAACTTACGGGAGAGTGGAAGTCATCAAGACCGCTTTAATTACCAAATTCTTCACACTAGATCCTCCATCCTATGATGTGGCGGACCTAAAGGAGTACTATGCCTCCTTTGAGAGCCTCCTCCGATCAATGGAGACAATGGCCGTCACCAAGGAGGAGATATTTAGTGTGAATATCTTTAATAAGATACCCTCTCCCCTAAGGGAAATCTTACGACGACAACTAAGCGACTCTCCACTAAACTTGGAAGCGTTGGTGCAGGTGTACCAGACTGAAGTCTTCAATATGGAGAGTACTGGACACTACCGACAAGTGGAGGTGTCGCCATCTACTGCAGCTTTCCCGGTACAGACTTCTCCTAAACAGAAAAGGCCAATATCATTAGGTTGTAAGTTGTGCAGTGTCCACGGTCATCTGTGGTATCAGTGTCCTAAGTATCCTAAGGCTACACAGAAGATTAGCAAGGCTAAATCGCTTAAGTTATGTACCAGCTGTCTGGCAAGAGACCACTTCAACAGTACCTGCACCAATTCCTACATCAAACCTTGTAAGTATTGCAAGGGGAAACATTGGTTTTCCCTTTGCACCCAGTCTGATCGGCACGACGGCAAAGAAAAGGGGAGAACCCCCAAAGAGTCACATGAGAAAGGTAAGAGCGAGGGTGATAAAGTATCTGCCATGTCCATTGCTTCTCGAGAATGTCAATTGCTTCCTACTATGATGCTGCCAGTAGTGGGGAGTAATAATAATACTATAATGACGCGCACCTTACTTGACCAGTGCTCACAGAGGTCATTCGTTCTGCGGTCATCATTACCCCAGCTCAAGTGTACCAGCAAGGGTCAAGAGAATTTGCGTCTCCATGGTTTCACTGGTGAAATAGATTCCAGTGACTATGATATCGTGGAGATTTCCTATGTTTGTAGAAGAAAGGTATGTCCCATCAAGGCTGTTGTGGTCGACACACTACCCAGTTTCTATATAGCATCAGAGATTCAACCACATTTGAAATATCTCAGAAGCAAGGGGTATAAACTGGCTGATGATCAACTCTCTGCTAACAATGGTATTATGCTACTGGTCGGAGCTGATTATTACTACGACCTGGTTCACCCTGGATATCGGCGGGTAGATAAGCTAATAATGCTCCCCACGATCCAAGGTTATGGCATTTCTGGATCCTATGCCACTTCCTCTCAAGACACACAGGTGGAGGTGGTTACGGTCCTCAAGGTATCAGTAAGCCCCATAGATAAATATATTAGGCCAAAGGTGCCTGATAATACATGTACTGATATAGATAAGCTATGGGACTTGGACAATATTGGAATTGACCCACATGAACTTGATCGTGAGTCCAAGCTAGCGTTAAGCTCGTATGAAGAGACTATAACGTATGACTCTGGCAGAGGTCAGTATGTGGTAAGGCTCCCTTGGAATGATAACAAGAGTAAATTACCTACTAATTTCCATCTAGCACTTGGTAGGTTACGTGGCCTTCAGAAGCAGTTTGTCAAGGATCCAAGTTATTGCGAGACTTATGCGGCAGTTTTAGCCGAGCAGGTACAACGTGGATTTGTGGAGAGAGTAGATCTCAATGAGTATGGGGATAACATCCATTACCTTGCTCACCATGGGATTAAAAAGGACAGTTCCACCACTCCTGTTCGTATTGTGTATGACTGCTCTGCTAAATCCAGTGATCGCTCCTATAGCCTGAATGATTGTCTGTACACGGGTCCGTCCCTGGTCTCTGATCTAGCGCAAATTATGTTGCGCTTCAGATGTCATAAGTTTGCATGGGTCGCCGATATTGAAAAGGCCTTCCTGATGCTTCAACTCCATCGTGAAGACAGGGACTCGACAAGATTTTTATGGCCACGGGACCCAATGAATCTAGATTCAGAGTATCTGGTCTACAGGTTCAGAGTCGTCTTATTCGGGGCGACCTGTTCCCAGTTACTTCTCAACGCTACTATCTTGCGTCATCTTGAGGAGGCTGGACTTGATCCTGACTTCAAGAATGAGATCAATAATGGGATCTATGTGGACAATCTTCAAGGCACCGGAGACAATGAAGATTTATTGCTCAAGAGATGCTGGGAGATCCGTGATATATTTGCCAAGGCTCATTTATACTTAAGAGAATGGGCCACTAATAGTGATCTTTTGAAAGGTCAATTTGCTTCTGACGGTGTGGCTACTGAGAATAGTGAGGTGAAGTTTTTAGGCCACAAATGGGACACTACCACAGATTGTATATCCTTCTGTCACACCCCATGCGGCAGTGAGCTTATGACCAAGCGAAACTGCTTAAGCTTGTCAGCGAGGTTGTTTGATCCCCTAGGTCTTTTGCTGCCTGTAACAATCCGTGCTCGTATGTTTTTACAGCAACTGTGACGGCTAAAACTAGATTGGGACACGCCCCTCCCAACTGAGTTACAAAATACTTGGCGGTTGATTCGGTCGGACCTTTCCACATGTTGCAAGGTCCAACTTAATCGTCAGGTTATTAGTGGTCAACAGGTGGATCTACATGCCTTTTCTGATGCAAGTAATAGTGCGTACGGTACTGCCATATACGTATGCAATGGTAGTGAAGCGACGCTGGCTATAGCGAAGGCCAAAGTAGCCCCTATAAAGAAGATTACAGTTCCTAAATTAGAACTTACTGCATTGCTTCTGTCTGCTCGTCTAATAAAGTTTACACTGGATGCTTATTTTTTTATTTTTTTTTCTATGTGATTGAGGGAGGCAAAAGGCATAACTGCCTATAGCGAGTGCCTCCCCCATAGTTGAAAGAGTGACAGGGCCAAAATCAAGGGACGTTCGAGCCAAAATGCCTGGACACACGGAGTTTGAAACAATTTAAGTCATAGGAAGAGGGAAAGACTGATTCTGGGAGAGAGTTCCAGAGCTCAGATGGAGAGTAGAAGAAAGTTTGAGAGTAAAGTTTCACTCTTGGGTTGGAGAGTTGCACAGAGTAGGGGTGGGATTGAGTTGCAAGACGGGTACCACGTGCCCTACGTAAAGGAGGTGGTATGCACTGGGATAGCTCTGAGGAACACTGATTATTATAGTAGCGATAGAATAGCGAGAGATGCAACATTGCGGCGGAGAGAGAGAGATTGCAGAGAGTTGGTGAGTGGACGGGAGTTAATGATACGAAAGGCCTTCCTTTCAACTTTGTCTAGGAGAGCGGTGTGAGAGGAACCTCCCCACACATGTGAACAATACTCAATACAAGGGCGCACTATGCCCCTGTACAGAGCAAGAAGCTGTGCAGGGGAAAAGAACCCCCTAAGGCGGTTGAGCACACCCAGCTTCTGGGAGGCTGCCTTAGCAAGACTGGTAATATGGTCCTTCCAAATGAGAGCAGAAGAAAAAGAGACACCAAGAATATTGAGAGAAGATGAAGGGTTGATTTTTGTATTGTTGAAGAATAAGGGATAGTCCGCTGGGAGATCCTGACGGGTAGATAGATGGAGAAATTGGGTTTTGGAAGCATTAAAGTTAACAAGGTTTTCTCTGCCCCAATTGGAAATAGTATTTAGATCAGAATTTAAGAGTTCTATGGCTTCATTACGTTTGTCGTGGAGGGATTGCTGGCTGGGGCGTTCTGAAAAACTAAT
Organism: Lithodes maja; assembly: GCA_037953745.1. Taxonomy (NCBI): domain Eukaryota; kingdom Metazoa; phylum Arthropoda; class Malacostraca; order Decapoda; family Lithodidae; genus Lithodes; species Lithodes maja. The sequence goes on from JBAKBP010008236.1 coordinate 44,286, forward strand.
GGAGTAGTGTAAGGTTGAGTCGTCTGCGTATGAATGGATGGGAATTAAGGTACAGTTAAGGAGATCATTTATAAAAATTAGAAAGAGAATAGGAGATAGGACAGAGCCCTGAGGAACACCGGAGTTTATAGGGTGAGGAAGTGAACAATGGCCGTCCACAACCGCAGCTATGGAATGGCCGGAAAGGAAATTAGAGACAAAGGCACAGATGGAGGGATAGAAACCGAAGGAGGGTAGTTTAGAAATTAAAGATTTATGCCAGACTCTATCGAAGGCTTTCGATATGTCTAGTGCAATAGAAAAAGTCTCACCGAAGTCCCGAAAGGAGGATGACCAAGAGTTAGTAAGATATGAAAGAAGATCACCAGTAGAGCGACCCTTAAGGAAGCCATACTGGCGAACTGAGAGCAGATTATGAGAAGAGAAATGCTTAAGAAATTTGGAAGCAAGAATAGTTTCAAAAACTTTAGAAAGACAAGAGATAAGAGCAATTGGACGATAGTTGGAGGGTTGAGAGCGGTCACCCTTCTTTGGGACAGGTTGAATGTGAGCAAACTTCCAGCATGAAGGGAAGACGTTAGAGGATAGACAGAGACGAAAGCGTTTGCCTAGGCAGGGAGTCAGCACGGAAGCACAGTTTTTGAGAACAACAGGAGGAACACCGTCCGGACCGTACGCCTTATTAGTGTTAAGCCCAGAGAGGGTAGAAAGTACATCTTTAGAAGAGATTAGGATATTAGGCATAAGTAAGAGAGAGAAGGGCGGAGAGGGAGGAATAGCACCGGAATCATCCAAGGTGGAGTTTCTAGCAAAAGTTTGAGCGAAGAGTTTAGCTTTGTCAGAGGAAGAAGTGATGGTTGTGCCATCAGAGTGGGAAAGGGGAGGGAAAGACGAGGAAGAGAAATTGTTGGAGAGGTTTTTGGCTAGATGCCAGAAAGCTTGGGAAGAGCTAGAGTTGGATAGTTCAGTGCATTTATTATTGATGACAGAGTGTTTGGCAAGTCGAAGAACAGATTTGGCTTGATTCCGGGCAGAAACATATGAAGAATGAGAGTCTTGAGTTTTAAGGCGTCGGTACCGTTTGAATGCTTCCTCCTTATTGCGGACAGCAGTAGAACAGGCGTGAGTAAACCAAGATTTTTTAGCATTAGTCCGAGAGAAAGAGAATGGAATGTATGCTTCCATGCCCGATAGGATTACCTCGGTAATGCGTTCAGCACTCTCCGAGGGTCCTCTGCCATGGAAGCAGAAATCATTCCATGGGAAATCAAAGAAGTACTGCCGAAGAGCCTCCCAGTCGGCAGCGCCAAAGTGCCACAAGCGCCGCCGGCTAGGAGGATCGGGTGGCTGTACTGGAGAGATAGGACAGGTGACAGAGATTAGTTTATGGTCGGAGGAGCCCAAAGGAGAGAAAAGATGGACAGTATAAGAAGAAGGGTTAGAAGTTAGAAACAGGTCAAGAATGTTGGGCCGATCTCCGATGCGATCCGGGATACGGGTGGGTTGCTGAACTAACTGCTCTAGGTCATTTAGGATAGAAAAGACGTAGGCTTGTTCACCAGGTGGATCAGTAGTGTGAGAGAAGAGCCATTGGCAGTGGTGAACGTTGAAATCTCCTAAGATGGAGATTTCTGAGAAAGGAGAAATGGATAGAATGTGTTCCACTGTAGAGTTTAGATAGTCAAAGAATTTAGGAAAGTTGGTAGAGTTAGGGGAAAGATAGACAGCACAGAAATATTTAGTAAGAGAATGACAGGAAAGTTTGAGCCATAAAGTTGAGAATTCAGAGGAGTCGAAATCGGGAACACGAGAGCAAGTGAGTTTGTTGTGCACATAATATGCACAACATCCGCCATTGGCTTTGAAACTAGGATAGAGAAAGTAGGAGGATACAGAGAAGGGGTTGCTGGATGTTGCTACAGACACCTGGGTTTCGGTGAGGAAGAGAAGATCAGGTTTGTAGGAGGAGAGATGGTGCTCAACAGAGTGAAAGTTAGAGGAAAGTCCGCGAATGTTGCAGAAATTAATAGAAAGAGAAACAGGCCGAGGTCCAGGTAATTGTGTGGGGTCGTCAGGGGATGGTCGGTCGGGTGAGGGGGCATTTATGGTCCCCCCCCCTGGGGACTCCGAGGCTGGGCTAAAATTCATCATTTTGTGATTTTTTAATTTTGGTGTGGAGGAATGAAGTGTGGTGTGCATGTTTAGTGTAGTGAAGTGGATAGGAGGAAGAGGTGTTTGTGAGAGCTAGCTGGATTGCTCTCAGTGTAAATGAGGCACAAAGAAAATCAGTAAGAGAGGCCAAGCAAATGAAACAGGAGTTCCAGCGACTCTTTATCACATGCCTATAACCTCACCTGGGTCTAGCCCTGATCGATTGGTGCCTACAATCTCCCCACCAGACGTACTACAGATTAATAACGTCTATGTCTGGAGCGACAGTCAAATAGCGCTTTCATGGGTACACAGCCAGAAAGTGTTACCTGTTTATGTTTCTAATTGCACTGATGAGATTCATGACTTAGTTCCTACAGCTACATTTCGCTATGTGAGCACCAGGGATAACCCCAGTGACATAATTTCACGGGGGATCTCGGCACAGCAGTTTATGTCTTCCTCTATTTGGTGGCATGGACCTCCATGGCTTACATCTCCAACTGAGTGGCCTCAGGATTTCAGGGATTACATATCTGATCCTTCAAGTCGGCCCCAAGATGATGTGTTAAGTAGTTCGAATGTGAGTACTACACATCAGGATAACAAGTTGGTAGAGTGGGAACGTTACGGCAGCTATGATCAAGTAATACGGGTATTTGCATGGATATACCGTTTCATTAACAACATGAGAAGTCGGGCTCACGGGTCTTTCCTTAGTAAAGATTCGAAGCATATCAGACTCCATGAATTGAGATCAGCAGAAGCAAAACTAATATATTTAGTACAAAAGGAATCTTATTCTACTGAACATCAAATCCTGAGCAAGGAGTCAAAGGCCAAACCCTCAAACTTAATGAGGCAGCTAGGATTATATATGGAAGGAGGCATTATTAAGTGTAGAGGCAGGATACAAAAAGCGGACATTACTGATTCTGCGAAATATCCTGTCCTCCTTAGCTCCTCTCATGTGATTACCAAAATGTTGATTCGCCAATGCCATAGGACCTGCCTAAATTTTGGCGTAAATTATGTTCTGGCGTATATGCGACAACGTTGGTGGATCCCTAAGATGCGACAAGCAATTAAAGGGATCCACAATAGCTGTACGATCTGTAAAAGATTACAGGGTAAGCCTTACTCCCTAGTTGATCTACCTCCCTTACCTGAGTTCAGGGTACAAAGGACTGAACCATTTCAGGTAACCGGGGTGGACTACACCGGAGCGATTCATGTTAGGGAATCGCCCGGTACTATCATAAAAGTATATGCCGTTCTATTCACATGTGCGGTAACCAGAGCGATTCATATTGAATTGATTGACTACCTATCCAGTGAGGGGTTTTTGCATACTCTAAGACGCTTTGCAGGCCGCAATGGTTTCCCTCAAATTATTATGAGCAATAATGCGACTTGTTTTGTCGGGGCCTCTAAATATCTCCAGAGTTTAATGGATGACCCGCAGGTTGTGGCTACCCTCACTGGAAAGGGTTGTCAGTGGAGATTTATACCAGCACGTGCACCGTGGTTCGGGGCGATTTGGGAGAGAAATATCGGTATCGTCAAATCTGCCATGAAGAAGGTATTAGAAAGGGCACTGGTGACCAGACGGGAGTTGCAAACCATCTTAATAGAAATTGAGATGTCAGTCAACGACAGGCCCTTGACCTATACCTCGGCAGATGTTGATGACCTCTTACCCATTTCGCCTTCTATGCTAACACTTGGACGAACCCTTAACCCTTTACCGGGCAAGTGACCATATATGGTAACTTAAACGGGTGGCAAAGATGGCGTCCCCCAGCCGCCCGCAGATGTCGAAACATGGTGCAATCGCCTCCCAGCCAATCAGGATGCATCACGTCACAACCCAAGACACTGACGTCAGAGCTTCCCCAGCTCGCCATTCGCTCAGAGCCGAAGGAACTTCAGTCTTCCTCCAACCTTTGTCAGAGACGCACTTTCGCCCAAAGTTGCTCCCACGCCCACGACCCTACCACCCGACATAATGCCGGTAAGTTGATGAAACCCAAACATTGTACAATAGAATAAATGTGCTATCGAATGATATTGGTGTCAATTACGTGAGTTTTATAGAAATTGATGTAATCCACGAGTGAAAAATCGTATGTCCATATATGGACATACGCCCGTCTATCGTAATTTTCAGATGTCCATATATGGACATTTGGCCCGTCTATCGTAATTTTTTTATTGACACTAATAGTTTTTTATAACTAGATACAGTATAACTCTTTATATAATTTCCACAATTCATTATGGGTTGTGGGTAAAGTTGTGTAGCACATTAATACATGCTCCAGTGACAACAATGCCATATTTTGATGTGTTTTTCATTAGTGAATAATTAATTATGTGTGTTTTTTTTATATTTTAACCAAATTTCTTCATATATTATTACATTTTTGGGTCAAATTCTACATTCAAATAATGTTCATTATAATGAACATATTGTATGCTATTTATTTATATTATAATTATTATATATACATTTTGTGATATTACTAAAGATATTTGTTATTATATATAGGCATAATATTATATAATGTCATATATATATATATATATATACAGTAGGGTCCCGCATAAAACGTGTTCGCATAAAACGAGTCTCGATTAAAACGACCGACCTAAAATATTAATATTTAATATATTAAACGAAATATCGTCGCTTTGTACGAAATATAGTTAGCTTTGTACGAAATATCGTCGCTTTGTACGAAATATCGTTCGCTTTGTATGACATATCGTCGCTTTGTACGAAATATCGTTCGCTTTGTATGAAATATCGTTCGCTTTGTACGAAAATTTTCGCTTACAGTGAACATTGACGATATTGCGCCACCAAAATGCTATGTTCACATAAAACGAAATTCGCATAAAACGCCCTCGTTTATCGACCATAAACTCGTTTTATGTGAGACCCTACTGTATATAATTTATATACCGGTATATATTATATATATTTTTTTTTTTATTCGTGTATTGACTTTTTTGGATACATTTCTAACAAATTATTTCTCTTTCAGTTACTGACAGGACTCTTCTACAAGCGGGCCCGCCGCTGTGAGGCTACTGTGGTGCCTGCCGACCCTAACATCAGCGACGATGAATTCATGGATGACGACGACGTCGCTGACCCGGACTTCATGCTGCCACCACCCCACGATGTCAACACACCTCACGCTTCGGATGAACCGAACCCCAAGAGGAAGTGTGTCGGGCCTGCATTTGAGGAAGTACCAGAGGAGCTTGAGGATGAGGAGGATGAGGAGGAGGCTATGGAGGTATCGCTAGAGGCTAACACATCCAAGGGTAAGGCTAAGGGTAAGGGTAAGAAGTCCCAAGCACGGCCCACAACCTGGAAGAAGGTGGACATCCAGAACCAACCCCTGCCCGCCTATCACCACAAACCTCCTCAGTACATCGAGGCTCCTCACCAGTATTTTGCCCGATTCATAACTCCACAGGTAATGAAACATATAACCTACCAGACCAACTTATATGCCACCCAGAAGGACATCGCCACGACTTTTTCGACCACTGAGGAAGAGATGATGGTGTTCATCAGTATCCTACTGTACATGGGTATTGTTGAGTGTCCCTCCCTGGACGACTACTGGGCTATGTACACTCGGGTTCCTCAGGTGGCCGACCTCATGTCATCGAAGCGTTTCCGACTACTCCGCCGAACCATCCACTTCAATGACAACTCCCAGCTGGGTGGCACCATCGACAGGTTCTACAAGGTCCGTCCCCTCTTCACTTTCATGACCGATGCCTTCAGGAGTGAGCCTCAAACACCCAAGCAGTCCATCGATGAGGTCATGGTGGGATACAAGGGAAAGACAGCAGGGAATCTCAGGCAGTACATCAAGAACAAGCCTGACAAGTGGGGATTCAAACTGTTCTCCAGAGCCTCGGAGGATGGTTTCATTCATGACATGGTCCTCTACCAGGGGAAGACTACTCTACCTTCCCACGGTATCCCCCTAACCCCAGAACAAGAGGCCCTCGGAGCCACCAGCCAGATTGTGTCAGTTCTAGCCAGCACCATGACCTCATCCAGTACCACAGCCATCTTTGCCGACAACTTCTTCACGAGTCTGGAGCTGGTGAGGTACCTGCAGGCGAGAGACATCAGGTACACAGGGACTGCGAGGGACAACAGGATCGGCAACCCTCCTCTTAAGTCGGCCAAGGAGATGGAGAAGAAGGCTGTCCCTCGTGGTACTTATGACTACCTAACCACCGATGATGGCATCCTGGCTCTGAGGTGGAAGGACAACAAGGCTGTGACTGTGCTGTCCACTGACCTGGGGCTGGAGCCGGTGTCTAAGTGCAAGAGGTACAGCAAGGACACCAAGAAGAAGGAGGATGTCGATTGCCCCAATGTTATCAAGAGCTACAATGCAAACATGGGGGGCATCGACAAGAGTGACATGCTGGTGCACCTGTATCGTACCCCCATGAAGTCCAAGAGGTGGTACATGAGGCTCTTTGCCTATTGGGTGGACCTCTGCCTGACCAATGCATGGCTGTGTTACAGGCGGGACTGCCGGTCACTAGGCGAAAAGGGAATGTGCCTCAAGGACTTCAGGATACAGGTGTTCCGTTGCACCAGCAACAAGAAGTCCATGATCGCTCGGCCTCTGAGGAGCTCCTTGTCCTCGTCACCTGGCAGCCCCAACACCTCCAACCCCAACACCTCCAGCCCCAACACCGACAACAACGCCATCGACCTACCCAAACCCATCCGTGGTCAGCGCAGCCAAATGCCTGACACTATGGTGCGGTTTGACAGGACCCTCTTCCACATCCCACTGTATGTCACCCGGCAGACCTGCAAGCACTGTAGCCGGAAAGGTAATATAATCCGGTCTAATGTGCTCTGCCAGGTGTGCAAGGTACACCTGTGTCTCAACGCCGACAGGAACTGCTTCAAGGACTACCACACACGTGTTGCCTAGGTTCAAGAGGCAAGGAATGTTGAAAAGAGGTGGGAAATCCGGGTACAAAAGTACTTGGTCAACAAACAACTATAATGTAAGGTATTTTTATTCTAATATATTTTTGATAAGTTTTTTAAATAAAACAATGATTTTACTGTCATGTAGAGTGTTTATTTATCCATATTTATTGTTTTCAATATAGCAACTTTCTGAAATTTTATGACCATAGACCGGCAAGTGACCATATATAGTCACTTCACAAATTTCAATTTGCAACCTCAAAATCAAAATTTTTGAAAAAAATTCAAAAGTAAATATGTCTTAGAAAATTGTCTACTTTCATGGTCTAGGGTCAAAAAATCGATAATATTAGTATATCTATGAGTGCCCGGTAAAGGGTTAATACCTTTCCTAGATCGTCCGTAAATGATGAAGATCTGCAAGACCCTACGTTCGGCAATGCTGACGCCATACATCATTGCTTCCAGTATGTAAACAAGGTGTCCGACGATCTATGGAAACGGTGGACCCAAGAATATTTGCGGTCTCTTCGCGAGCGTCACTCTCATAAGATCAAAGGGACGAATCAACGATGGCCTCGTATCGGGGATATCGTCCTGATTCATGACGAGCGTCCTAGGTTATTTTGGAAGCTTGGGAGGATTATCAATTTGTTCCAGGGCATTGATGGTCTTATAAGGGTTGCTAGAATACAAACTTCGACTGGGGTTACTACTCGCCCAGTCGTAAGGTTATATCCCTTGGAGCAGGATGTAGAACCGCCGGATGATCCTGGCGTCTCTACTGATACCCCTCCGCGGGAGAGTGCTGGTGACAGTGCTCCTCAAGGTGGGGCAGCTGATGATAAGGATGATCCTCCTCAGGCTTCAGGTGGCGCTCGTCCCAAAAGGAGGGCGGCTATGAGTTCCGTGGATCTTTGGAGATCAAAGATCAAACAAGGTGATCTTTGACTTCGATGTCCTTTTTTTTTTTTTCTCTGTATATAGCTCCTGTATATCATTTTTGGTGGCGGGCAATATGTCGGGAATAGGGTAATGATCCCGACAGGTTTTGGTCCAATAGGACATTTGAATTTGGCGGTATCGTATCGCTTGTACGATTTCGGCTGGTTCTTTGTGTATTGTAGTTTATTCTTAAGTTAGGTTAAATATTAACTGTAATGTATATATATCTACATCAGCTCTAGATGTATTATGAAACCAAGTTATGGGTTATAATTATTATGAGCCGGCAGCCATATGTAATTTCGCGAAGCGATCGGACGCCGGCCCTTTAGTCTCTCAATCAACACCATACAGTCAACATCTCCTCCCCCGGCTCTGACTCAACCCACAGTTCACCATGTGCTACAAATATTAATCTACAACAATATTAACAACAGTCCTACATCACCAGTCCTCTTAAGCTAAGTTCATTGTATCGATATTGTATTATGTGAACATTCCTACATGTCATGCAATTGAATTAGCCGCGTGTGGGGGACTGGATTACACCCATCGAATACCTCGTTGGTAATTATATTATAACTATTTGTTGGGATATTTCATGTACCAGTGATATACAATTTAACCTCTTTATCTAAATTCCCGACACAAATATTTATATGGTGTTTGTAACCAAAGTTTCAAGAATATGTATTCAATATTATAAATTTATCACAGCCAGAATAGGCCTACCTACAACCAGAATAAACCTCTAACTTAACATTATATAAATATAACATAACACTATTATACTTTACCGTAACAAACATAACACTATTATACTTTACCGTAACAAACATAACACTATTATACTTTACCGTAACAAACATAACACTATTATACTTTACCGTAACAAACATAACACTATTATACTTTACCGTAACAAACATAACACTATTATACTTTACCGTAACAAACATAACACTATTATACTTTACCGTAACAAACATAACACTATTATACTTTACCGTAACAAACATAACGCAAAACAAAAACAAATATCTAACCTAACCTAACCTAGGGTGTTTAGGAGCATGGTCATTTGCCCTGTGCTCATTTTAGCTAGGCCAGTTAATAGTGTGTTTGCATCCACAATATAAATGCTTCCATCAGTGTTCCCATTATACTCCAAGCTCAGCGCTAATATTTTCCACATATTTATGACTGTAACGAGATCCTGATGTTGCCTATATAATACAACATATTGTAGAAGGTACCGCGCTCGTCCACACTCATGCAAGCCACTTTTAATCTAGACAGTCACTTTGTTCTCACTGCATATTTTGAGCCTTTGGGATGTTTGTACAATACTAACATACATACAATAACCAGAGCAATTTTATAGCAAGGCAAATCACTTTCGGTAGAGCATTAGAATGAAGGCCAGCACAAGCTATAAGTATGTGCAGTGTATTATTTGATATCATACTCCAGGAATATATTCCTTTCAAATAATTCCATTGATCTGCTTATACAATGTACACCATCCCATTGGTGTTCCTTGGGCCCTTACTTTAGATACAGGTACAAAATAGTCAAATATTTTCCTGAAATCTGTTAAATACTGTATAATTATACACTCACGAACCCTAATTTCTTTACCCTCTTGGCTCAAGGGGAGTCAAAGCCAGAATTAAAGAAGTGTCAGGGTAGCGGACACAACCACTATATGATGAGTCGCTCACTCGCTTTAATCCATAACTCATTAGCACAGTTATAAAGCAGTATTGAAGCCATTGCTAAAACATGTTATGTAAATATTTCATTGACAATGTTATGAATGTATTTCAAGGTCACCACAACAAATATTGTGGTACTATTGTATAAAGTATTGCAAGTATTTTAGTAGGTATTATTATAGTTATGAATGCTTTGACATTTACTCTGTGCCCAGTGAATATTGTGAACACCCAAGCAATTATTTTGCACGGGGAACGGGTTCACAATACTGTAGCCTGTGTATGGGATATCAATGTTATGTGCATTAAAACAGTGTATGAAGTGTTTTCTTAAGTTTTTCTTTCTATGTGGATGAGGGAGACAAAAGGCAAAACTGCCTGTGATGAGCGCCTCCCCCAGAGTTGAATGAGTGACATGGCTAAAATCAAGAAATGTTAGAGCCAAAATGTCTGAACACACTGAGTTTGAGGCAGTTTAAGTCATAGGATGAGGGAAAGGTCGATTCAGGAAGAGAGTTCCAGAGCTGAGCTGTTGAATAGAAGAGAGATTGGGAGTATCGTTTCATATGTGAATTGCAGAGTTGCACAGCGTAGTGGTGGGATTGTGTTGCAAGACAGGTGTTACATACCCTACATAGAGGAAGTGATATACACTGAGAGAGCTCTGAGCATCACTGATTATTGTAGTAGCGATAGAATAGCGAGGGAGATGCAACATTGCGGCAAAGAGAGAGAGATTGCAGAGAGTCGGTGAGTGGACTGGAATTAATGATACGAAAGACTTTCCTTTTTACTAAGTCTAAAAGTGCTGTATGCGAGGATCCTCCCCACACATTTGAACAATGCTCAATACATGGACGCACTTTGTCCCTGTGCAGAGCAAAAAGCTGTGCAGGGGTAAAGAACCCCTTGAGGCGGTTGAGCACACCCAGCTTCTGGGAGGCCGCCTTAGCAAGAGTGGTAATATGGTCCTTACAAGAGAGAGCAGAAGAAAAAGAGACACAGAGAATATTGAGAGCAGGTGAAGGGATGATTTTTGTAATATTGAAGTATAAGGGATAGTCCTCTGAGAGTTCACAATAGGTAGATAGATGGAGAAATTGGGTTTTGGAAGCATAGGTATCAAGGTTTTCTCTGCCCCAATTGGAAATGGTAGTTAGATCAGAAGATAAGTGTTGTATGGCTTCATTACATTTGTTTTTTTGGAATTGCTGGCTGGGGCGTTCTGAAAAACGAATTGAATAGTGTAAGGTAGAGTTGTCTGCATATGAATGGATAGGACTAGAGGTACAATTGAGAAGATCATTTATGAAAATTAGAAAGAGAATTGGAGATAGAACAGAACCCTGAGGAACACCGGAGTTGATAGGATGAGGAAGTGAACGGTGCCCGTCCACAACCGCAGCTATTTACAGGCCGAAAAGGAAAGATTGAGGGATAGAAACCAAAGGAGGCTAGTTTTGAAATTAGAGATTTGTGCCAGACTCTATCGAAGGCCTTCGATATGTCTAGCGCAATAGAAAAGGCCTGGCCAAGGTCCAGAAAGGAGGATGACCAGGAGTTAGTAAGAAATTAAAGAAGATCTCCAGTAGAGCGACCCTTAAGGAAGCCATACTGGCGATCTGAGATTATGAGAAGAGAAATGCTTGAGAAATTTGGAAGCAAGAATAGTTTAAAACAAACTTTAGAGATACGAGAGATGAGAGCAATTTGACGATAGTTGGAGGGTTGAGAGTGGTCACCCTTCTTTGAGACAGGTTGAATGAGAGCGAACTTTCAGCAAGAAAGGAAGAAGTTAAAGGAGAGACAGAGATGAAAGAGTTTGCCTAGGCAGGGAGCCAGCACGGAAGAACAGTTTTGAGTACAACAGGAGAAACACCATCTGGACCGTACACCTTCTTAGTATGGTAAGCATTCCTTTAAAAATGTGTTATATTTAATAAAAGTATTATCAGTCAAATTCCATGGCTGCGTTTATGCGGTAGGAGTCAGTGTCAGTGTGCTCATACGTGTGAAGTATAACAGTATAACATTCCATCATCGTGAATAATTATCTCACTCCTTAATTAGCCATGTCTGCTCACTTGACGTTTGGTCAACCGTGGCTTCGACTTTCCTTTGCCAAGGTGGTAACAACATGAGGGATCGTGACTGTACACTGTCTTACTTCCATAAATTATGTTCCTCTCTGTGATCTTATACATATAAATATAATGCGCATGATTGAATTACGAGTGTAGTTTCTTAGGCAGTTGTTAACTCATCTGATTAGTCAATATTATTATTAAAGACACTTACAATTCATTTATACTAATTTTACTTTCATACATAAGGTAACGACAACAGAAGCTATGTGGTCAACTGTATCTGTAGTTAATCAAATATAAATAGATTGAAAGGTGGTTGTGTATAAGATACGTAGGGTACGTAGTACCCGCCTTGCAACACAATCCCATCCGTACTCTGTGCAACTCTCCAAACCAAGAGTGAAACGCTATTCTCAGACTTTCTTCTATTCAACCTCTGAGCTCTGGAACTCTCTCCCAGAATCAGTCTTTCCCTCTTCCTATGGCTTAAATTGCTTCAAACTCCGTGTGTCCAGGCATTTTAGCTCGAACGTCCCTTGATTTCAGCCCTGTCACTCTTTGAATTCTGGGGGAGGCACTCGCTGCAGGCAGTTATGCCTTTTGTCTCCCTCATTCACATAGAAATAAAAAATACAACCGTATTATATATATATATATATATATACAGTATATATATATATATATTGTGACGCACCCAGTGCGTAGCAACGCAACCTGATTGTACTCCTTGGTACTCCACTGTACCGCCGCGGTGCCGTGTACCGTGTACCGTGCTGGCTGCTTATATTGAGTGTGACAACGTATAACTATGTTCTTTGTATCTCTGCAAAGGTCTCGTCATTTGCTAACCAGTGGTGGGTTTCGTTTTAAGCCATGTCGAGACCTTCCATTTAATATGTAGTATCAATAGAGAAGTGGATAGATAAGACAATAGGAATTCAGAGAGAGAGAGTGAGTTAGACTTCAGAGCGAGAGGGTAGCAATGGTTGCCAGACGTATGGACCGGTTGGCAGCCCTGCGCTTATAGCTAGGTGCGACAGGGTTGGTAGTACATTGCCGCCTGCCTATGCTGCCTGGGTTGCCCATGTTGTCGTACTGCACATTGCATGGAGGCTCGCTGTGTGTTCCATGATCAGGTTGCCTAGAACCTTTGAGATTCTAACATCCCTTGCTCTCTCTCCCAACTTCTCACGGTTGCACTCTTTCTCTCTGACGACATTACTCTCATTTCATTCTTCTCTCTATTTAAATGCATACCCTTCCCTTGAGGTCCTAAAGGAGTTTCAGCACTCACCTCTCGTATTACTCTTAGGACAAGCATATATTTACATGAATTAGATTTAAGGGGTTAATGTGAACAGCGATCTTCTTGATGAGGATAGTTGGTGAACGTTCTACATGTTCACGAGTTATATGCCCAGCTCATCATCCAATTTGTGACTAGACTAGTGCCATGTGTAAGAGCCCGACCATGCCCAGGAGTTGTCTGTAGAGGGGCGAGGACTTAGCCTTGATTTGCCTACCGAGCCAGGAGCGAGTGCAGTACCAGAGACTACAGCTCGCTCGTAGTGCCGGTATAGTAGAGTAACGTAATTTATCTGTCCTTGTGTTCTCTGCAGTCTTTTCCTGGGTTCTCGCTTTCGGTGCTGGGACTCGTTGTTCCTGTGACTTGGCCTGCTAGCTAGAACACATGGGGATGATGAGTGGGTTATATCTTTATTTTACTATGCATTGCAGCTCTCTTTAAGTTTATGTATGTAACACTTTACAATACACATTACTCACACACAAGACAACACTATTAATACTTTCATGTATCAATTAACTGCACTGTCGTTTTGCTGCTGTGTCCGGAGTTCCGTTGCGTAGGGCGCATACGGACTCAGAGGGGAGACAGAGTGAGAGAAGCGAAGTAGCCTATGCGGTAGTAGGCTACCGGCGCAGTACTGTTGCCTGCAACCTTTTAGTTATTCCAAGTATAGATTCATTATTACAATAAGTGACTACTGTTTATGTTCCTTCCATGTGTATTATTAGGTATCTACTGGATCATGAACATCTTGTATGCTACATGCTAGTGCATGTTAGTAGGGGACAGTTATTCTAGTGCACGCGCTTTCAAGTAGGCGTGTACATTTGTCATTTAGCATTTCACTGTCATACCTTTAGCCTGCTTCTATTCTACATTATTAGAGGCTTTATATTAACGTAGTTTCTTGAGTATTGCATTTCTTTAGTCATAACGTAACCTATAAATGTCTGAGGGAGTTTAGCCTCATAGCCTACCCCTGTTGTACACTTTCGCCGAGTTAAGGTACCTCGTTACCATAGACGATAACTCTGTAGGGCGTTGGTGCTTTTGTTGTCTGGAGCATATAGTATTTGGGACTGGAATCGAGCGTGTCGTTGTCACATAAGCCATTTCTGTCCTACGATCAAGAATCCCGAATATGTATTGCCGATCCAGCCGTAACAAAATGGCGACCTTGCACAAGATTCAGTAGTATCCTATCACATGTTTTTTGGAGAACTATTCTATGCTACCTAGTAGAGCTGGCTAGAATTTTCTTGCATATTGGAGGAATTTTTATTGTGTCATTATTGTATTGGTGGACTTGCAGATTGTTTCGTTGGGGGTGTCTAGAGTAGAGTCATTCAAGCATCTTTAACATTTTGTGAGTCGAGACTGCAATTAGTAATAAGCACTTCTTTTTTTTTATGAACAGCAATTGTATAACCAGCACTATGTCTAATGACTCATCATTTACGGGGGAGGATAACACGGTACAGCCTAGTAACCAGCAAGTACAACAGATGTTTAGGGAGGGGAGTGTTATAAGTGGAGAGAGGGATGCCCGGGCATTTTTGCAGACACCTTTGACCCAACAGCGCCTGCAGGCTATTGATTGTTACGGTCTTCGCTGTTTAGCCACGGTTTTGGGGCGGGACTGTCCTGACAGTTGGCCCAAGAAGAATTTGGTGGCATGTTTGTTGGGTGATGGCGATGGGGCGGTGGGTGGAGTGGGGTCTTGGGGGGTTCCCTCCAAGCCTCCATTCCACTCTACCCCTGAGCTGGGCCCTCAGCCAGCGAGTCTTAGCACGATGCAGCAGGAGGGTTCTCAAGGGCAAGCTGGCTTACCCGTAAACACGTCTCGGTGTGGATCCCCCATTTTGTGCTCTCCCCCCCCAGGCCTGTCTCCTGAGATGTTATTTCAGCTAGAACTAGCTAAGTTTAAGCTGCAGGAGACTCAGATACAGATACAACAGGCTAGTATAGAACGCATAGAGGTTGCTAGAATCCAAGCCAATCTGGATGCAACCAGGTACCAGGCTGAAATGGATGTCGAGAAGTCTAGAGTAGAGACCACGGGGCGTCATCTCGGTGGTGGGCACCGGGTTACAGACTCACTTTCGCATTTAATTAAGTTAGTACCCGCATTTGATGAGACAGCAGTGACTGAGTTTTTTGCTCGTTTCGAAAAGAAGTGTCGTGAGTATGACTGGCCGGAGGTTAAATGGGCAGCATTAGTTTCATCACGTCTAGTGGGTAAGGGGTTGAAAGCCTACGATGCACTGTCACTGGACGAGAGTGTAGTGTATGGACTGGTGAAGGAGGCTGTGCTCCGGGCCTACGAACTGCAACCCGAAACTTATAGATTGAAGTTCCGTGGCGTGAATAAGAAGAGCGACGTCAGTTTTATGGAGCACGCACGGGACTTAACAGATGCAGGTAATAACTGGTTTCGGTCCGAGCACGCAGAGTCGGCTGAGGAAATTAAGCAACTTTTCTATCTGGAACAGTTTTACAAATGTACTGGAACCGATCTAACGCTGAACATTAAGGAAAAATGTCCCAAGACAGTAGAGGAGGCTGCCAAGATGGCAGACCTCAGATTATCATTGATTCGTGGTTGTGGTGCCGCTCAGAGGGCTGAGTCAGGGCAGAAGGGGCGCTATACCCCACCCACCAGAGTTTTCGATAATAACAAATCCTATGACACACATAACCACACTAAATGCATTGCACCTAATAACACCTACAAACACAAGCCTCTCCCGTTTACTAAAGGTCAGGCCCCTTCTTCGCCCGCACAAGGGAAGAAGCCCATTGGGGATGTGAAATGTTACAAATGTCAGAAGCTAGGCCATTATTCACGTGAGTGCCCTAGTAACACTCCCGCTAAGCCGGTGTCATTGGTTCACAGTATCGGTGTGTCTCTGAAGGCTGCAGCAACTGCCCGGGGTAGGTTGTCAGCAGCTGAGGCACACGCGGTAAAGAAGCGTACGGAAGGCTCGACACCTGTCCGGGACACTTTCTGTAACCATCGGGGACACGGGTTTGTGAGCTGGGGGAGTGAACTACGGAGGGTTGACTTGCTGAGGGATACGGGGGCTTCGCAAACTTTGTTGAGGAACTTCACAGGGAAACCGATAAATGCGGCCAGAGTTGTTGTGGTGCAGGGTATAAATGCTACGAGGTCATACCCACTTGTGAGGTTGGAGTTGAGAGTGGGAGAGGTGTGCAGGGAGCTGGATGTAGGGATCGTTGAGTGTTTGCCAGTTGAGGGCGTCGACCTTCTTCTCGGCAACGACTTTGCGGTGCCCACTTCCGGGACTCCACCCTTAGTCGTTGCCGAGAGGGCGGCCGACGTGGATGGTGAGAATCGGGAATGGGTTGGGAGGTGCCAACCGGATGAGATGGCCTGTGTGGTAACCCGATCTCGCTCTGCGGCTCCTGCACAGCCTAGCACTCAACCCTCGGGGACAGTGGAGGAAGGATCAGGAGAAGGTTGCTAAGGGCAGGAAAAGGGACATTGATTCTGCTGCACTTCTCGGTGATTCGGTATTTGGACCTATAATAAACACGGGAGTTGACTCTGGCCCAGATATGGTGTGTAACAAGGCAGAGTTGGGTAAGACTTCGCGTGAGGCAAGAGCTGTAGCGAGAGCCACTAAGGCAGTAGAGCCTACTAGCCGGGGTAATGTCTTATTACAAAACCATCTTGATGCATTGACGCCCAGGGACATTAGTGAGCAGCAGCTGCAAGACGCTAGCCTAGCTCGTTATAGCAATGGTGCCATAGAGTTGGAGGAAGATGGGGATGCGAAGCCGGGAGATTTCTTTAGGCTCAACAGGATATTGTACCGCAGATTTCTAGACCCCAAATCGAAGTGGGAGGGCGGTGCGAGGGTAGTAGACCAGGTGGTTGTTCCAAATAAGTATAGAGAGTCCTTATTGTGTCTGGCGCATGATGTGCCGGTGGCGGGTCATTTGGGGGTAACAAAAACATTGGCGGCATTGGGCAGGTTTTTCTGGTGGCCTGGGGTCAAGGCTGATGTCTGTGCATGGGTGGCTGGGTGTGCGACCTGCCAGACAACGGGGAAGCCTAACCAGACAATCCCGAAGGCACCTTTGTTTCCCATACCTGTCACCGGGCCTCCGTTCAGCAAAGTTGTAGTAGATTTGGTTGGCCCTTTCCCACCTGCTAGTAGTGGCAATAAATTCCTGTTGACAATCATGGATGTGGCTACGAGATACCCGGACGCATACCCCATGAGAAACGGCTCGGCAAAGGCAGTTGTTAAAAACTTATTATTGTTCTGTTCCCGTTATGGATTTCCACGTGAGGTGCAGTCAGACCAGGGGAGCAATTTTACATCCAAATTGTTCAAGCAAACCCTTCAGTTGCACGGTATATGTTCTGTAGTGTCGTCAGCCTACCATCCCGAGAGTCAGGGAGTCTTGGAGCGGTGGCACTCGACCCTGAAGAGTATGCTACGCTGTTACTGTGCAGAACATGACACTGATTGGGATTTGGGTCTGCCGTATGTTCTGTTCGCTGCACGTAAAGTCCCAGGAGAGAGCCTGGGGTTCAGTCCAAATCAACTAGTCTTTGGCCATAATGTGAGAGGACCTTTAAGTATGGTGAAAGAGATCTGGGAGGGCGAAGAGAAGCCGGGGTCTGTACTTAAATATATCCTTGAGAGCCGGGAGAGACTTATAGGTTGCATGGCAGCGGCAGGTAACAACTTGGTTAATGCACAGGCGGTCATGAAGCACCAGTATGACGCCAAGGTGAAGCTTCGGGAGTTTTCGGTGGGTCAGGAGGTAATGTTGCTTTTACCTTTGCCTGGACACCCCCTTTCTGCCAAGTTTATTGGGCCGTATGTGGTGGCTAAGAAACTGTCCGACCTTGATTATCTCGTTGCAACACCTGACCGTAGGAAAAAACATCAGTTATGTCATGTTAACCTCATGAAAGAGTATGTGAGACGCCCCTCAGAGCCTCTCACTGTCCCTGTGCTGGCCTGCAGCGGCCAGGGTGGAGAAGGAGGTGGGGACAGTCATGCTGCTGAGGAGGATAGCTGGGACTGTGTCATTTCCACGGAACAGTGGGCGGGGAATACTGAACAAGAGGCTAGGCAAGCTGTAAGTCACCTGCCTGAGCACCAGGGTGCTGCTGTCCTAGGCCTGTTCAGGTCATACCCCTCTGTTTTCGCCGAACACCCAGGTCTCACTACTCAGGTAACGCACGACGTGGACGTCGGTGATAATGTGCCCTTCAAGTCAGTGCCCTACCGTGTGCCCCCGGTAAAGTTGCCAGCTTTACGGGAGGAGTTAAAGTACATGGTTGAGAGAGGGATGATCACTGAAGGTTATGTGAAGTGGACATCACCCGTCACGTTGCAGCCAAAACCTGACGGCAAGGTGCGGTTCTGCATAGATTTCCGTAGGCTAAATGGCTTGACCACTACCAACCCTTACCCTTTGCCTCGAGTTGACGACAGCGTGGACAAGATAGGGAATGCAAAGTACCTTACTAAAATTGATCTTGTAAAAGGCTACTGGCAAGTACCCCTGTCGGACCGAGCTAAGCAAGTTTGTGGTTTTGTGGTAGATGGCAAGACCTACCAATGTAACGTAATGCCTTATGGGCTTAAGAACGCACCTGCCACGTTTCAGAACCTGATGAACGATATTTGTGACGAAATCCCTAACTGCACGGTCTACCTTGATAACGTGATAGTGTATGATGACAATTTTGAAAATCACCTAAGGCACTTAGAGACCCTGTTTGGGAAGTTGCACGATGCTGGGCTGGTGGTGAACCTGAGGAAGTGCGAGTTTGTAAAGGCTACTGTGCAGTATCTTGGCTTCGTGGTCGGGTTAGGCCGGGTGTGCCCCCCCCTGAGCAAGATACAGGCTATCAATATGTTTCCCAGGCCCACCACTAAGCGCCAGGTCATGCGGTTCCTAGGTATGATAGGCTATTATAGGCGCTTCATCCGGGGATACTCTACTGTCTTAGCACCGTTAACTGATCTACTGTCGAAGTCAGTGAAGTTCTGTTGGGGTGCGGAGTGTCAGAGGGCTTTCGACCTAGTCAAGCACCTGCTGTGTACACATCCGATTTTGAGAGCCCCAGACTTCTCCAGGAGTTTTCAGCTGGCGACTGATGCCAGCGGTGTGGGTGCCGGGGCAGTGTTACTGCAGACTGATTCCGAGGGCTTGGAACACCCAGTGAGCTTCTTTTCTCGCAAGTTTAATTCGGCACAAAGGAATTACTCGACTATAGAGAAGGAGCTTCTTGCTATCGTTTTGTCGCTCAAACATTTCGAAGTTTATGTTCCAGCCTACGGCCCGGTAGTGACGATTTATACGGACCATCATCCCTTGAAATTCCTAAATCAGTTTCACAATCGGAATATGCGGTTGACCAGGTGGTCCCTAATGCTCCAAGAGTATAATCTCAACATTCAGCATATTGCCGGGAGTGAGAACGTGATAGCAGATTGTCTATCAAGGGTTGATGATCCAGGATAGTCGTGCACGGTGTGTGGGTTGAGCAGGAGTAAAATTAGGCTATCATAACGCCGTCCAAAAAGATTATAAAACAATAAAATAAACGAGAATTTTTTTTTTTAGTTTTGTAAGTCTTTATTGTTGTAGCATGATGCATGCGATATTGTGTTTTATGTATAATTCACACTTCAGTTGTTGTGCACCTTTTGCAATTAGTGGCAGCTAAGGGTAGCAGGTCGGTTGGTTGCCTGTCAGATTTTGATAATGCTTCTAAGGTCGATTATCTAAAATTTTGGGGGGGCTGTGACGCACCCAGTGCGTAGCAACGCAACCTGATTGTACTCCTTGGTACTCCACTGTACCGCCGCGGTGCCGTGTACCGTGTACCGTGCTGGCTGCTTATATTGAGTGTGACAACGTATAACTATGTTCTTTGTATCTCTGCAAAGGTCTCGTCATTTGCTAACCAGTGGTGGGTTTTGTTTTAAGCCATGTCGAGACCTTCCATTTAATATGTAGTATCAATAGAGAAGTGGATAGATAAGACAATAGGAATTCAGAGAGAGAGAGTGAGTTAGACTTCAGAGCGAGAGGGTAGCAATGGTTGCCAGACGTATGGACCGGTTGGCAGCCCTGCGCTTATAGCTAGGTGCGACAGGGTTGGTAGTACATTGCCGCCTGCCTATGCTGCCTGGGTTGCCCATGTTGTCGTACTGCACATTGCATGGAGGCTCGCTGTGTGTTCCATGATCAGGTTGCCTAGAACCTTTGAGATTCTAACATCCCTTGCTCTCTCTCCCAACTTCTCACGGTTGCACTCTTTCTCTCTGACGACATTACTCTCATTTCATTCTTCTCTCTATTTAAATGCATACCCTTCCCTTGAGGTCCTAAAGGAGTTTCAGCACTCACCTCTCGTATTACTCTTAGGACAAGCATATATTTACATGTATTAGATTTAAGGGGTTAATGTGAACAGCGATCTTCTTGATGAGGATAGTTGGTGAACGTTCTACATGTTCACGAGTTATATGCCCAGCTCATCATCCAATTTGTGACTAGACTAGTGCCATGTGTAAGAGCCCGACCATGCCCAGGAGTTGTCTGTAGAGGGGCGAGGACTTAGCCTTGATTTGCCTACCGAGCCAGGAGCGAGTGCAGTACCAGAGACTACAGCTCGCTCGTAGTGCCGGTATAGTAGAGTAACGTAATTTATCTGTCCTTGTGTTCTCTGCAGTCTTTTCCTGGGTTCTCGCTTTCGGTGCTGGGACTCGTTGTTCCTGTGACTTGGCCTGCTAGCTAGAACACATGGGGATGATGAGTGGGTTATATCTTTATTTTACTATGCATTGCAGCTCTCTTTAAGTTTATGTATGTAACACTTTACAATACACATTACTCACACACAAGACAACACTATTAATACTTTCATGTATCCATTAACTGCACTGTCGTTTTGCTGCTGTGTCCGGAGTTCCGTTGCGTAGGGCGCATACGGACTCAGAGGGGAGACAGAGTGAGAGAAGCGAAGTAGCCTATGCGGTAGTAGGCTACCGGCGCAGTACTGTTGCCTGCAACCTTTTAGTTATTCCAAGTATAGATTCATTATTACAATAAGTGACTACTGTTTATGTTCCTTCCATGTGTATTATTAGGTATCTACTGGATCATGAACATCTTGTATGCTACATGCTAGTGCATGTTAGTAGGGGACAGTTATTCTAGTGCACGCGCTTTCAAGTAGGCGTGTACATTTGTCATTTAGCATTTCACTGTCATACCTTTAGCCTGCTTCTATTCTACATTATTAGAGGCTTAATATTAACGTAGTTTCTTGAGTATTGCATTTCTTTAGTCATAACGTAACCTATAAATGTCTGAGGGAGTTTAGCCTCATAGCCTACCCCTGTTGTACACTTTCGCCGAGTTAAGGTACCTCGTTACCATAGACGATAACTCTGTAGGGCGTTGGTGCTTTTGTTGTCTGGAGCATATAGTATTTGGGACTGGAATCGAGCGTGTCGTTGTCACATAAGCCATTTCTGTCCTACGATCAAGAATCCCGAATATGTATTGCCGATCCAGCCGTAACAATATATATCTATCTATCTATCTATATGCTCAGGCCCAATCCCCATTTTGGGGGTAGCCGACTCAAGACAGAGCAAGAACAGGGAAAACACAAAAACATCATAAAACAAAAAATAAACACAGATAAAAAACACAAACTCACACACATCCAGGTCACCCAGGAGAAGACCCAGAGACCAGGGTTACCAAGGTCGCTCCAGCACTCCCCCGGCCCCTGACCACCCGGAGAGGTTCCGATCTCGGCAGGCAGACATGCAGCGGAGCCAAAGCCACAAGCCCTCCCACCACACTTCCAGGCACACCCTTCATATTAATCGTCCCCCCGGGCCAGGCGCCTGATGGACTATTATCTAGTCGAACTTGCGCCTACCCCTTACTCCAAATGACCACGTGTTCACTCAACTATTCACAAGCATTCTCCATGCACTCCTGTCCACCACCACTTCCCCTGCCTGATCTATAGTCATTCCTCTATCATCCAAAGCCTTTCTTACACAGTCTCTCCATCTCAATGGGGGTCTTCCTGCCCTTCTATCTCCCCTTGTACCTGACTCACATATTCTCTTTGTAAGCCTTTCATCTCCCATTCGTTCAACATGACCATACCAGCTCAGCACCCTTCTGTCCACTCTGGCTGACAAATGTTCCTGCTGCCCCACTCTCCTACGTATCTCTTCATTCCTCAATCTGTCTCTACGAGTAACTCCACACATACTCCTCAAGCAGCTCATCTCCATCACATCCAGCCCTCTATTCTCCTTTTTCTTCAGAGCCCATGTCTCACCCCCATACATCACTGTTGGCACAACAATTCCTTGATACAGTGCACTTTTTACTTTCACTCCGAGATTTCTCGTCTTCCACATACTTCCCATTGCTCCAAAAACCTTCCTTCCTTCACACACACTCTGTTTTACCTCCACTTCCATACCTCCACTCCTGCTTATCGTTCCTCCTAGATATTTAAAACACTCTACTTGTTCCAATATTTCCCCATCCAGACTCACATCTAGATTCACCCTATGCTCTCCCCTATTACACACCATTACTTTACTTTTATTGACGTTCACCTTCAGTTTCCTCCTTCCACAAACCACACCAAACTCTTTGACTACCCGCTGCAGTTTCTCATCAGAATCCGCCACCAATGCTGTGTCATCAGCGAACAGCAACTGATTCAACTCCCAATCTCTACCATTCTTTCCTACTAAACCCAATCCTCTTCCCATAGTTCTCCTTTTCACCTCCCTCACCACACCATCCATAAACATATTAAACAGCCATGGTGACATTACACAACCCTGTCGCAAACCTACCTTTACCTCAAACCATTCACTCAACTCACCATTTCCTACTCTCACACATGCTCTGCTCCCTTCATAAAAACTCTTAACTGCTTCTAACAAATTTCCTCCTATTTCATAAATCCTTAACACCTTCCACATTGCTTCACGGTCCACACCACGATCATACGCTTTTTCCAAGTCCATAAAAGCCCAAAATATCTCCTTATGCTTCTCTAAATACTTCTCGCATAACTGTCTTACTGCAAACATCTGATCCACGCACCCTCTTCCCCTCCTAAAACCGCACCGTTCTTCTCCTATTGCAACTTCCGTACACTTTATTATCCTCTCTATCAACACCCTGCCATACAGCTTTCCAACCACTGACAATAAACTAATACCTCTATAACTTGAACACTCCTGTCGATCTCCCTTCCCCTTGTACAACGGCACAATACATGCACTCTTCCAGTCTATTGGTACCATTGACACAACAAAGCACACATTGAAAAGTCTCACCAACCAATCTATTATCACATCTCCACCCTTCTTTATACACTCCACAGCAATACCATCCAAACCTTCTGCTTTTCCTGCTCTCATTTGTTTCACTGCTTCTTTCACCTCATTTTCCTCAATCCTTTCATTCATTCCCTGCCACCTGGGTGGCCTGGGTAACCTATCTCCATCCACCTCTGCTTCAATCACTGCTTCTCTTCCATCTCTTGTATTTAACAAAGATTCAAAATATTCGGCATATCGGCATATACTGTATATATATATATATATATATTGTTACAACCCGGAAGTTATGAGGAGTTTTAATTAGGCCTGGTAAGCACTACGGGTATGGTAACTCCCAAATTGTCACACTAGACTGAATAGATTAGAAGTGAATTCAGTGAGGAGAGTAATAGTCTGTTTAACAGACTTATGCCAAGACTCAGTAGTCTATTTTAGAGATGGTAGTTATAGTTTATATAGCAGTTTATTTATGTAAGTTATTATATCATAAGCCACTTGATCTTATAAACTTGACCACACCACTAACCCCTTTGTACCAAACTAATGCACATAATATGATGGTTAAGAAAAATCAAGATAATTTTAATATATATATATATATATATATATATATATATATATATATATATATTTAATTATAAAAGAAAGGAGTCTATATTATATAAAGAATTGCAAGTAACTAGATTAAAAAGGAAAATAATATATTTATATGAATATTAATATATAAATTATAATAATTTATCTCTATGAACAAACAAACAAAAATAAAGGAAAAGAGAAAAGAACCTTATATACTAATGTAAACTAATGACACACGTAATAATAGGAATCAGGCTATGACAGACAAGACACTACTCCCTGGTTATCAGCACAGCTAGCAGTATTTAGTAGCACACAATACAGGATAACACCTCCACACAAATCTCCAGGAGCCGATATATCCAAGACGCTGGTTGAGTATATACTGATTTCATATTAATTCAAGATGAATTACAACACCCTCCGTCACAGCCTGAACCCCTTATACACGTACAGAAAGGTAACTAGAAAACAGAAGATTGGCAAGTACAGCGCCATCTATTATTAAGAACCTTAAATAATATACAAAATGAATCAATTGACGCACTCAACTGAGACGTCATAGTCGACCCTGGCTGGCACAACAAAACAACTGAGTGCCGAGTCGAAAGGGGTCGAGCACAGCAGAAACTCTCGAAGCTTCACAGTGGCGAGGGATGTGACAATATATATATATATATATATATATATGTGTGTGTCAGTTGGTCTATATAATTGACAGAAGGTTAACTAGTACTATTGTACAATGGTAACTTCAAATTTCCGTTACCTTTATTATGTATTATTTTGTTTTTATATACACTGGATGTAAAATCACTAACCTTTACTGAAAATCACATTCAGCAGGCACACTACCACCATAGTTATAGGTCTTTTCACCACAGGCCCAGTCTCTCCACAAGCTATGTTTCGTCGACGAGAATGGTCTCAGTAAGCATGTTCACCAACAATTATTTCCGTCCGCAGTTATTTTCTCCCATACATACTTTGGCCCACATGTCCTTTCCCAGACAATTATTTTTTTTTTTTTCCCACACGCCTTGCCGAATATATATTTTCGCTCACATGTATTTTCAGATTTGTTTTCTCGCATAGCTGTGGCTTATTGTCAACTGATTTATTTAAGTCAATTCAATGTCTGAAATAACCTGTCAAGTAAAAGATCCCAATCCACCATTCTCTTACCCGCTTAATTTGAAAGTCACATTGTAATTTTATGTGATACTATTCGGGCTTGTTTGTGCATGTGAATATTGTTTGCTATATCAATTTTGTTGTATTATTATCCGTATAATTCAAGTCACTTTAATTATTTATTAGTGTTGTATTCATGTTTACAAAGCGTTTGATATGGATGCGAACGGTATATAGCCTAATGATAGTGTCAATAATTTATAATCTCCTTTTGCCTGTATTGGGATCCACAATCATGGGGTACAGTTAGTAGTAGCTTTATTTATCATTAATTTAAGGGATATTTTATATATTTATGTATGGTGGCCAATAATTTTCAAGTTAGTTGATGAATACTGCCCTGCAGCTGTTACAGATAAGACTGAATATGTGTTAACATCTGTTTAGTTGTGAGGTGGTGATGGATAGCATAATATTGTTATTCCCTTCATTATTGTTTTTGTTTTATGTCACTAGAGATTACTTGTATGGTATTATATATTGTTGTTGTTGTTCCCCAAGCTGCCTGGCCGAACAGCCCCAAGGCCCCGAGCAAGGCCAAGGCCATAACAGAGCGCCCCCACAGAACCCTCCCTGCCGACCACAATAAAGCCTGGTGTGACCGAAGCCACTCCATGGCGGGGAGCTGAAGAGGGTGCGGAAACGCCCGGGAAACCAAAGCCCCACCCAGGGCCCTGTGCCCCTCAGCAATTATGAAGAGAAAGTTGAGGGGCAAAGGAAAAATGTGATGCTTTGGCTTCCAATCTTGGTAGATTGGGAGGTCAATCCACGGAAGAGACGCCGTCACTTGAGATCTAGAAAATATATAAGTAAAAGGAACAGTCGGAGTAAGCTATGGGTATGGCAGAGATCGCTCAGTTCTCACTCTGATAGACCAGCTCATCACCAGGTATTATATGTTTAAATCAGTGCTTTGATTATATATTTTACAGTTATATAGGGCATAATATTCATAGAATAGCCACAGTATAGGCATCAGTTACGAACACTTATTTAACTATTATTGTATTAATATTTTACTAATTTGTTGCGATAGACATATCGAAGGCATTCGATAGAGTCTGGCACAAATCTTTCATTTCCAAACTACCCTCCTTCGGTTTATATCCCTCCATCTGTGCCTTTGCCTCTGATTTCGTTTCCGGCCGTTCCATAGCTGTGGTTGTGGACGGCCACCGTTCACTTCCTCAACCTATCAACTCAGGTGTTCCTCAGGGTTCTGTCCTATCTCCAATTATCATCCTATTATTCATTAACGACCCTCTCAATTGCACCTCCAGCCTCACTCATATGCTAACGACTCTACATTACACTATTCAACTAGACTTCTACGAAGTCACTCACAGCAGGGACTCCAAAACTCACGCAAGGAGGCCATAAATCACCTATCCACTGATCTTTCTACTATCTCTAATTGGGGCAGAGAAAAGCTGGTTACTTCAATACTTACAAAACTCAATTTCTCCTTCTGTCTACTCGTAGCCCCCTTCCAGAAAACTATGACTTACTCTTCAACAACATACACATTAACTCTACATCTTTTCTTAATAGTCTTGGTGTCTCTTTTTCTTCTGGTCTCTCATGAAAAGACCATATTACCACTCGTGCTAAATCATCTTCCCAGAAGCTGGGTGTGCTCAACCGCCTCCGGGGGTTCTTTACCCCCTATTATCTCTTTATCTCTATTTGGTGAATTGTATATTTAGTTACATATTCTGTTATACATATATTTGTTTAAGGTTAGGTTATCACACCTGGTAGCCTATTTCTGCGAATTTCAATTTTATTATTTTCGGTTAGGCTATTCAACGCTGGTAGCCTATTATTGCGTATTTCAATTTAAAAAAAAACACTTTTGGTTAGGCTATCGCCCCTGGAAGCCTAATTCTGCGTATCTCAACATTTTTGTTTTCGGTTAGGCTATCACCCCTGATAACCTATTTCTGCGTATTTCAGCATATTTGTTTTCGGTTGAAGTGATTGAAGTGTTTTTAAAGTGAGTGAAGTGTTTTAAAGTGAGTGAATTGTTTTTTAAGTGAGTGAAGTGATCTGAAGAAAGTGACTGTCACCATGCCTCGCGCTTGTGCGAACTGCGCCGGTAGGTTTGGTGAGTCCATGTTTGCTACTATCGATCTTCAAGACTGCCGGCTCTGCCAGCAACGAGAGAATTTTACAGTGAAATTAGATGAAGCCTACAACAAGATCAACGTCCTCACCATGAAGCTGGAATCACTCCAAGAGTTTGTAACACTCAACGTTGGAGTACCACAAACTTCAATTGTCACCGCAACTCCAGCAGCCACCAACGCCCCAACGTCAACTGCCAACAATTCAACGCCTACAGTAGCCACTTCAGCTGATGTATCCGATACTCAAGATACAAATAGTGACTCTCTTCCCCCTCAAGACAACTTCCGTGTCGTGAGGAACAACGTTTGCCCCAAGACCAGGAAACACATACCGATTACCGAGTGTCAAAACCGTTTCCAGATACTCGCAGACTCAGATGACGAAGAGGAAATAGAAGAAGTCCGGCTCGTGGGAGACTCGATGATACGTGGTCAGCTCACAGAGTTTTGCGCCAGGGCACCTAAGACCAGGAAGCGTTTTTGTATCCCTGGTGGTGGTGTGGATGACGTAGTTGCAGCAGTTGACGAAGTATCAAAGCTGGCCCCTGCTAATACAATGTACGTCATCCACGTTGGATCCAACGATGTGCAGCGAACCCGGTCGGAAGATTTGCTTTTAAAGTACCAGCAGCTGATCAAGTCGTTTAAGGAGAAGTCATCAAGGATCATCGTCTCAGGAATCGTCCCCCGGCTCGGTGTAGAGAGCCGATTTTACAACATAGCCACCAGCACAAATCGTTGTCTAGCAAACCTCTGCAGGAAGGAGAACGTGGGATTCGTCAACACCTGGGACAATTTCTACTACGATGACTATTTGTTTTCGGACGATGGAGTTCATCTGAACCAGGTGGGAGCAGCACGTTTTGGGCGTCTTCTCAACGATGCGGTGAAGGATTTTCGGAGAAGAAATCGACTCAGCACAGGACAACCAGGAAGGAGGACCGAAGACAGCGAGGACGGCAACCTACAAAGGAATTAAATACTAATCCGTCAAGAACCGCGAATTTGGATAAATCTCCACCAACACGACCCAAATTCAAAACCGTCAGGGATAACGACCGAGGACCGAGGACAGCCATGAATGTAAATGTAGATCCGACCAGAACCAAAAATTCGATGAAAGAACGTTCTGCGAGTTCTAAAACCGCAACTTTAAAGGTTTTCTATGCAAACGCTCGTAGCATACGCAATAAATTTTCAGATTTAGAGGAACTAGTGTTTACAGAAAATTATGATGTGATTGGCATAACAGAATCTTGGCTCAATACAGAAGACAGAGACTTTTTAGCAGAGTATTCACTTCCCGGTTATGTAATGTTTGAGAACAGCCGAATAAATAAAAATGGAGGTGGCGTTTTATTTTATATCAAAGAAAGTCTTAACCCGACCCTCGTGTCAAAACCTCAAATTGTGAACGTCGACACATCTTTTGTGCT
The DNA here is from genome assembly GCA_037953745.1 of Lithodes maja. Lineage (NCBI taxonomy): Eukaryota > Metazoa > Arthropoda > Malacostraca > Decapoda > Lithodidae > Lithodes > Lithodes maja. Next base: position 73,224 of record JBAKBP010008236.1, read on the forward strand.
AATAAAGAATAATAAAGGTACAAAAATAATACTTGCGTTAATATACAGACCTCCAGCTCAATCAGTGCAAACTGACCGAGAAATTTACGAACAAATTGCAGATGTAAGTAACTCACAAGATACCGTAATTTTTGGCGACTTTAATTTACCTGTGACCAAGTGGGGCGATACTCTTACTTCACACTCCGGACATGACTTGTATACGAACTTGCAAGAGAGTTCGCTTTATCAATTTGTTCGAACGCCGACCCGTGGTAATAACGTTCTTGACATTGTACTTGCAACAAAAGAAGAATTGATAGAGAATTTGAATGTTGGTGATGAATTCAGTAACAGCGACCATCGTACGATAACTTTCACTTTAAAGTTTACTAGTAACGAACCAAATAGTAGCATCGAAAAAGTCCCTAATTTCAAGAAAGCAAACTTCCATAAACTTAGAGCTATGTTTAAAGAAACTGACTGGAGCTTTTTAATTAACAATAACGACATAAATACATCTTGGAAGTTATTCGAAACCACTTACCTAAAAGCAGTGCAAGACTGCATACCATCGAAAATACGGCGTCCAGGCCATAATAATAAGCCCAAATGGTGGAATAAAGATATTTCAAACTGCCTGCTTGCTAAAAAAATTGCTAATGATAGATTAAAATCCTCACAAAATGACGAAGAACGGGTGAAATTTGTAGAGCTACGACGCAAAGCCAAAAAGTTAATTAAGCAAAGTAAAAAGACCTTAGAGTTACATATTGCGAATCAAAGTAAAACAAACCCGAAAGAATTCTATAGTTATATCAGAAAGAAAAAAGTAGTTACTTCAACTGTTGGACCGTTAGTCGATGAAAAAGGAGAATACACCAAAGACGAAGTACAAATGAGTAATGCCCTCAATACCTTCTTTGCATCAGTTTTTACAACCGAAGACCTCAGTGATATCCCTACACCATCGCCGATTCAGATTGATAATTCAGATGTTCTAAGCAATATCACCGTTACAGAGAGAGAAGTATTGAATTGTTTAGATAAACTCAAAGTAAATAAAACGCCAGGACCTGATACAATCTCGCCTAGAGTTCTAAAGGAAGCTAAGAATGAGCTCTCCAAACCACTGACATTACTATTCAATAAATCCTTGCAGTCTGGAACTATGCCTGATCAGTGGAAGCTAGCCAACGTAACACCGATATTCAAAAAAGGCAGCAAATCCCTACCCAGTAACTCTCGTCCAATTAGCTTAACCTCAGTTGTATGTAAAATGCTAGAAACGGTCATACGAGACAGACTCGTAAATCACTTAGAGGAAAATAACATACTTAAAGATACTCAACACGGCTTTCGTAAAAAACGTTCCTGTTTAACAAACCTCTTAGACTTCTTCCACGATATCCTCAACCTCTACGATGAGAGTAAAGCTGTAGATATTATATACCTTGATTTTCAAAAGGCCTTTGACAAAGTTCCCCACAAACGTTTACTGCTAAAACTAAAAGCGCATGGAATACAAGACGGTGTGTTGAAATGGATAGAAAATTGGCTCAACAACAGAAAGCAAAGAGTAGTCATAAACGGTAAGGCATCTAAATGGACCAATGTAAGTAGCGGGGTACCCCAGGGATCGGTACTAGGACCAATTCTCTTTCTAATTTACATCAACGACATAGATGAGGGTCTCACCTGCACAATCTCAAAATTTGCTGACGATACAAAAATTGCAAATAGCGTACTCTCAAAAGAACAAGTTGACGATATGCAACACAATCTAGATAAATTGTCATGTTGGGCCCAAATTTGGCAAATGAGTTTCAATGCGGATAAATGTAAAGTACTACATGTCGGATACCTAAATGAGAAAGCAAACTATTCGATGAATGGCACTCAGCTTAAGAATGTAAACAGAGAAACTGATCTGGGAGTAACAATATCGAGTAACCTAAAACCGAGTCAACAATGTTCAGAAGTTGTTAAGAAGGCAAACAAAATAATTGGCTTTATAGGCAGGTCATTTGAGCATAAATCCAAAGAAGTTATCCTAACCCTTTACAATTCCTTAGTCCGCCCTCTTCTGGAATACTGCGTTCAATCCTGGTGCCCTTATTACCAAAAAGATATAAACAAGCTAGAACGAGTTCAACGTAGAGTTACCAAAATGATACCTAGCCTAAAGAACAAACCATACGAAGAGCGTGTTAGAGAATTAAATCTATTTCCTTTAACCCAGCGCAGATTAAGAGGCGACTTAATTCAAGTGTTCAAAATCATCAAAGGCATCGACAATATGAACTGTAGTAAGTACTTCACTATCGACCAATCTAATTACACACGGGGAAACGGTTGCAAAATTATTGGTAAATCTTTTAACTCGCACGAATCTAAGAATTTCTTCTTCAATCGAGTTGTCAACTTGTGGAATGGGCTTCCCCGAAACGTTATAGACTGCAGCACCGTTGATTCATTTAAATTCCGCCTAGACAAATATCTCGCATCAAACCCGCGACTGACTGCGTTTGTAAATGAATAACTTTATCCTCCCCTCAGTTACTAACCCATATGTCCCCTACTAACTTCCTAGTCCTGCCACATTAGTGGCAGGGCAGTAGTTCCCTTTCCAATGTTCCCTTACCCACTCTAAACCACTGTTTGGACACTTGATCCTCAGTGTTTTGGAGGACAAGCAGCCTAGAAGGGTCACTAGATCTGTTGTTGCTTGATTTCCTTTGTACTCCTTTGTACTCCTTTGTACTCCTTTGTACCCCTGTGCAGCTCCTTGCTCTGTAGAAGGGCACAGTGCGTTCATGTATTGAGTAGTGTTCACACGTGTGGGGAGGATTCTCTCACACAGCACTTCTAGACAAAGTAGAATAAAAAGCCTTCCGTCTCATTAACTCACGTCCACTCACCAATTCTCTGCAGTATCTCTCTCTTCGCTGCAATGTTGCATCTCTCTCACTATTCTACCGCTATTACAATAAGCAGTGTTCCTCAGAGTTCTCTCAGTGTCTACCACCCCCTCTTCGTAAAGCACGTAGCACTCGACTTGCAACACAATCCCACTGCTACTCTGTTCAACTCTCCAACCCAAGAGTGAAACGTTATTCTCAATCTGTCTTCTATTCAACAGCTGAGCTCTGCCACTCGTCACAGACAGTTCTGCCTTTTGCCTCCCTCACTCACATAGAAAAACAAATATTAGTAATATTATGTCTATCTATATATTGCCGGACGCCGTGATCCCTGAAGGGGTAGCCACAAGCGAAACGCCCCCATACACTTCTGTCTCCAATCAGTTGACGCCCCTCATCCCATCCAGCACTGCTTTCACGCATATACTTCTTAACTCCATCTTTCCACCTATCTCTCGGTCTACATTTCCCTCCCCGTCCTTCCACCTCGCTCTCGTACACTCTCTTAGTCATTCTCTCGCTTCCCATACGATCCACATGGCCAAACCATCTCAAGGTGTTCCTTTTCACACTTCCCAGCACATCTACATCTACACCACACCGCTCTTGTACTTCCTCATTCTTCTGTCTATCCCTCCATGTAACTCAGCACGCACTTCTCAAGTAACTCATTTCCACCCCTCTCACTCTTGGTTTTTGTCTCTCCAACAACGTCGATGCTTTGCTCCCGTAAGTTAATGATGGGATTACCACACTGTCATGCAAGGATTTCTTTACTTCCATGCTGACCACCCTATTTTTATGTTACTGCTTTCAGTGTTCCTACAACCCAGGGATCTGCCTTGCTTGGGCCAATCGGCTTTCTGCAGACTCCCATTTTCTTATGTTCTTAACCCTCTTCCCCTGTTGCACTCTCTCCCGCACTTCTTCATCCATTCTCCCATCTTTACTCAATACACTGCCCAAAAACTTTAATGAGCTGACTTTTTCCATTGCCTGACCATTCAACATCACCTCACACTCTGTGACTGCACCCCTTTCAAAGACCATACCCTTACTCTTCTCTGTATTTACCTTCAGATTCCATTTTTTAAACACTGTTCTAAAGAGACCCTGCAACTCCCATTCATTATCGCTTATCAGAACTGTATCATCGACAAACAGCAGTACAGGCAACTTCCACTAGCTTCGTTCCCTTATCAGTGGTGCACCAACATCCACTGTTCTTCCTTGTATTTTTATCATGACTCCATCCATATATACAGGATAATGAACAACCATGGTGACATCACACACCCTTGCTTCAACCCAATAACTCGCTCTGTTCATTTTCCACACGTACTGACGCCTTTGCACCTTCATGCATGCGCTTCACTGCTTTCAGCAATTTTTGTTTTTTCTATGTGAGTGAGGGAGACAAAAGGCAGACCTGCTTATAGCGAGTGCCTCCCCCAGAGTCGAAAGAGTGACAGGGCCAAAATCAAGGGACGTTCGAGCCAAAATTCCTGGACACATAGAGTTTGAAGCAATTTAAGTCATAGGAAGAAGGAAAGACTGATTCTGGGAGAGAGTTTCAGAGCTCAGCGGTTGAATAGAAAAAAGTCTGAGAGTAACATTTCACTCTTGGGCTGGAGAGTTGCACAGAGTATGGGTGGGATTGTGTTGCATGACAGGTGCTACGTGCTCTACGAAGAGGAGGTGGTATACACAGGAGAGCTCCGAGGAACACTGATTATTGTACTATCGATAGAATACCGAGAGAGTACAAAAGGAGTACAAAGGAAATCAAGCAACAACAGGTCTTGTGAACCTTCTAGGCTGCTTGTCCTCCAAAACACTGAGGATCAAGTGTCCAAACAGTGGTTTAGAGTGGGTAAGGGAACATTGGAAAGGGAACTACTGCCCTGGAACTAATGTCCGTGGCAGGACTAGGAAGTTAGTAGGGGACATATGGGTTAGTAACTGAGGGGAGGATAAAATAAAGTTATTCATTTACAAACGTAGTCAGTCGCGGATTTGATGCGAGATATTTGTCTAGGCGGAGTTTAAATAAATCAACGGTGCTGCAGTCTATAACGTCTCGGGGAAGCCCATTCCACAAGTTGACAACTCGATTGAAGAAGAAATTCTTAGATTCGTGTGAGTTAAAAGATTTACCAATAATTTTGCAACCGTTTCCCCGCGTGTAATTAGATTGGTCAATAGTGAAGTACTTACTACAGTTCATATTGTCGATGCCTTTGATGATTTTGAACACTTGAATTAAGTCACCTCTTAATCTGTGCTGGGTTAAAGGAAATAGATTTAATTCTCTAAGACGCTCTTCGTATGGTTTGTTCTTTAGGCTAGGTATCATTTTGGTAACTCTACGTTGAACTCGTTCTAGCTTGTTTATGTCTTTTTGGTAATAAGGGCACCAGCATTGAACGCAGTATTCCAGAAGAGGGCGGACTAAGGAATTGTAAAGGGTTAGGATAACGTCTTTGGATTTATGCTCAAATGACCTGCCTATAAAGCCAATTATTTTGTTTGCCTTCTTAACAACTTCTGAACATTGTTGACTCGGTTTTAGGTTACTCGATATTGTTACTCCCAGATCGGTTTCTCTGTTTACATTCTTAAGCAGAGTGCCATTCATCGAATAGTTTTCTTTCTCATTTAGGTATCCGATATGTAGTACTTTACATTTATCCGCATTGAAACTCATTTGCCAAATTTGGGCCCAATGTGACAATTTATCTAGATTGTGTTGCATATCGTCAACTTGATGTTTTAAGAGTACGCTATTTGCAATTTTTGTATCGTCAGCAAATTTTGAGATTGTACAGGTGAGACCCTCATCTATGTCGTTGATGTAAATTAGAAAGAGAATTGGTCCTAGTACCGATCCCTGGGGTACCCCGCTACTTACATTGGTCCATTTAGATGCCTTACCGTTTATGACTACTCTTTGCTTTCTGTCGCTGAGCCAATTTTCTATCCATTTCAACACACCGTCTTGTATTCCATGCACTTTTAGTTTTAGCAGTAAACGTTTGTGGGGAACTTTGTCAAAGGCCTTTTGAAAATCAAGGTATATAATATCTACAGCTTTACTCTCATCGTAGAGGTTGAGGATATCGTGGAAGAAGTCTAAGAAGTTTGTTAAACAGGAACGTTTTTTACGAAAGCCGTGTTGAGTATCTTTATCCCTTGTCTAGCGGGTCCTCTGTGGCCGTTTTGGGCCTTTTCAGGCCATTCTGACTGCTATATCAACCATCAGTATGAAAGGAACTGTATTGCGCCGAAAACTAGGCGGAAATCGCTACACAATGATGCCACATACAGCTACGTAGCGCTCGTGGAGCACTGACAGTGTTACCTCGAAGATGGAAGTTTAGCTGATTTTGCTACATTGCTCACTTTTAGCGAACTATTGGTTACACTGTCATCCTCCCGCGCGGTGGGGGAACTGGAGTTAGTGTGGGCCGGGAGGCCACAGATGTCGGACGTATGGATCATTACTATCCCACCCATTTTCACTCGATTTCCACCCTTTTTTCACCCATTTTTTTGCCAGTTTTTTTAACTCGACTTATGTTGCGTGCCGCTTTTTAAGGGTTAAGTATGTTATTTTCATCTGAGTGATTTACGAGTCTGTCTCTTATGACCGTTTCTAGCATTTTACATACAACTGAGGTTAAGCTAATTGGACGATAGTTACTGGGTAGGGATTTGCTGCCTTTTTTGAATGTCGGTGTTACGTTGGCTATCTTCCACTGGTCAGGCATAGTTCCAGACTGCAAGGATTTATTGAATAGTAATGTCAGTGGTTTGAAGAGCTCATCCTTAGCTTCCTTTAGAACTCTAGGCGAGATTGTACCAGGTCCAGGCGTTTTATTTACCTTGAGTTTATCTAAACAATTCAATACTTCTCTCTCTGTAACGGTGATATTGCTTAGAACATCTGAATTATCAATCTGAATCGGCGATGGTGTAGGGATATCACTGAGGTCTTCTGTTGTAAAAACTGATGCAAAGAAGGTATTGAGGGCATTACTCATTTGTACTTCGTCTTTGGTGTATTCTCCATTTTCATCGACTAACGGTCCAATAGTTGAAGTAACTACTTTTTTCTTTCTGATATAACTATAGAATTCTTTCGGGTTTCTTTTACTTTGATTCGCAATATGTAACTCTAGGGTCTTTTTACTTTGCTTAATTAACTTTTTGGCTTTGCGTCGTACCTCTACAAATTTCACCCGTTCTTCGTCATTTTGTGAGGATTTTAATCTATCATTAGCACATTTTTTAGCAAGCAGGCAGTTTGAAATATCTTTATTCCACCATTTGGGCTTATTATTATGGCCTGGACGCCGTATTTTCGATGGTATGCAGTCTTGCACTGCTTTTAGGTAAGTGGTTTCGAATAACTTCCAAGATGTATTTATGTCGTTATTGTTAATTAAAAAGCTCCAGTCAGTTTCTTTAAAACATAGCTCTAAGTTTATGAAAGTTTGCTTTCTTGAAATTAGGGACTTTTTCGATGCTACTATTTGGTTCATTACTAGTAAAGTTTAAAGTGAAAGTTATCGTACGATGGTCGCTGTTACGGAATTCATCACCAACATTCAAATTCTCTATTAATTCTTCTTTTGTTGCAAATACAATGTCAAGAACGTTATTACCACGGGTCGGTGTTCGAACAAATTGATAAAGCGAACTCTCTTGCAAGTTCGTATACAAGTCATGTCCGGAGTGTGAAGTAAGAGTATCGCCCCACTTGGTCACAGGTAAATTAAAGTCGCCAAAAAATACGGTATCTTGTGAGTTACTTACATCTGCAATTTGTTCATAAATTTCTCAGTCAGTTTGCACTGATTGAGCTGGAGGTCTGTATATTAATGCAAGTATTATTTTTGTACCTTTATTATTCTTTATTAGCACAAAAGATGTGTCGACGTTCACAATTTGAGGTTTTGACAAGAGGGTCGGGTTAAGACTTTCTTTGATATAAAATAAAACGCCACCTCCATTTTTATTTATTCGGCTTTTCTCAAACATTACATAACCGGGAAGTGAATACTCTGCTAAAAAGTCTCTATCTACTGTATTGAGCCAACATTCTGTTATACCAATCACATCATAATTTTCAGTAAACACTAGTTCCTCTAAATCTGAAAATTTATTGCGTATGCTATGAGCGTTTGCATAGAAAACCTTTAAAGTTGCGGTTTTAGAACTCACAGAACGTGCTTTAATCAAATTTTTGGTTCTGGTCGGATCTACATTTACATTCATGGCTGTCATCGGTCCTCGGTCGTTATCCCTGGCGGTTTTGAATTTGGGTCGTGTTGGTGGAGCTTTATCCAAATTCGCGGTTCTTAACAGATTAACAATTAATTCCTTCGCAGGTTGCCGCCCTCGCTGTCTTTGGTCCTCCTTCCTGGTTGTCCTGTGCTGAGTTGATTTCTTCTCCGAAAATCCTTCACCGCATCGTTGAGAAGACGCCCAACACGTGCTGCTCCCACCTGGTTCAGATGAACTCCATCGTCCGAAAACAAATAGTCATCGTAGTAGAAATTGTCCCAGGTGTCGACGAATCCCACGTTTTCCTTCCTGCAGAGGTTTGCTAGTCAACGATTTGTGCTGGTGGCTATGTTGTAAAATCGGCTCTCTACACCAAGCCGGGGGACGATTCCTGAGATGATGATCCTTGATGACTTCTCCTTAAACAATTTGATCATCTGCTGGTACTTTAAAAGCAAATCTTCCGACCGGGTTCGCTGTACATCGTTGGATCCAACGTGGATGACGTACATTGTATTAGCAGGGGCCAGCTTAGATACTTCGTCAACTGCAGCAACTACGTCGTCCACACCACCACCAGGGATACAAAAACGCTTCCTGGTCTTAGGTGCTCTGGCGCAAAACTCTGTGAGCTGACCACGTATCATCGAGTCTCCCATGAGCCGGACTTCTTCTATTTCCGCTTCGTCATCTGAGTCTGTGAGTATCTGGAAGCGGTTTTGACACTCGGTAATCGGTATGGGTTTCCTGGTCTTGGGGCAAACGTTGTTCCTCACGACACGGAAGTTGTCTTGAGGGGGAAGAGAGTCACTATTTGTTTCTTGAGTATCCGAACCATCAGCTGAAATGGCTACTGCAGGCGTTGAATTGTTGGCAGTTGACGTTGGGGCGTTGGTGGCTGCTGGAGTTGCGGTGACAATTGAAGGTACTCCAACGTTGAGTGTTACAAACTCTTGGAGTGATTCCAGCTTCATGGTGAAGACACTGATCTTGTTGTAGGCTTCATCTAATTTCACAGTCAAATTCTCTAGTTGCTGGCAGAGACGGCAGACTTGAAGATTGACAGTAGCAAACACGGACTCACCAAACCTACCGGCGCAGTTCGTACAAGTGCGAGGCATGGTAACAGTCAGTTTCTTTAGATCACTTCACTCACTTTAAAACACTTAACTCACTTTAAAACACTTAACTCACTTTAAAACACTTCACTCACTTTAGAAACACTTTAATCACTTCAACCGAAAACAAATATGTTGAAATACACAACAATAGGTTATCAGGGGTGATAGCCTAACCGAAAACAAAAAAATTGAGATACGCAGAATTAGGCTTCCAGGGGCGATAGCCTAACCAAAAGTTTTTAAAAAATTGAAATACACACCAATAGGCTACCAGCGTTGAATAGCCTAACCGAAAATAATAAAATTGAAATACGCAGAAATAGGCTACCAGGTGTGATAACCTAACCTTAAACAAATATATATATATATAACAGAATATGAAACTAAATATACAATTCACCAAATAGAGATTATATAAAAATAAAGTGTTACTGCACTCAAGGGGTTAATATACTGTATCAACAGATGGCCCTGGTGTCACTGTTGCCTAGTAAAGCAGTAGCCTACTCTTTTTAGATAAAACAAAAACAAAGTGTATCAGTCAAAGGTTACTACAAGATCGTGCAAGCAACAACTAAAATTACAGATATATATATAGCTACAGTAGGATACTAAATACAATATCTACTACGAGTTAATAAGAACAACAGATTGGCTGGCTATAGGCTAGACTAGGTTTGGGTTAGGTTAAAAGCTTGGCAGGATGGGTTAGGCTAGGTTAGTTTGTACAAATACCACCCTTAGCTTAAAGTAAAATCACTCTGAGGAGAAAAAGTCAAGAATATATCTAGGGGAAAAAGATAAATGAATGCACTTAAATTTACTACAAAATTGGCTGGAATTTAATATGTATAATCCCCCCCAAAAAAGTTTGTTTACAAAATGGCGTCGAGAGAGATGCAACACTGCAGCGAAGAGAGATAGGTTGCAGGTAGTTGGTGAGTGGAAGGGAGTTAATGCTACGAAAGGCTTTCCCTTCTACTTTGTCTAGGAGTGTGGTGTGAGCAGATCCTCCCCACACATGTGAACAATACTTAATACAAGGATGCACAGTGCCCCTGTACAGAGCAAGAAGCTGTGCAGGGGTAAAGAACCCGTTGAGGCAGTTGAGCACACCCAGCTTCTGGGAGGGTGCCTTAACAAGACTGGTAATATGGTCCTTCCAAGTGAGAGCAGAAGAAAAAGAGACACCAAGAATATTGAGAGAAGATGAAGAATTTATTTTTGTATTATTGAAGAACAAGGGATAGTCATCTGGGAGTTCCGGACAGGTAGTAAGATGGAGAAATTGGGTTTTGGAAGCATTAAAGGCAACAAGGTTTTCTCTGCCCCAATTGGAAATAGTAGTTAGATCAGATGATAAGTGTTGTATGGCTTCCTTACATTTGTTTTTGAGGGATTGCTGGCTGGAAAACAATGTGAAAATTGTAAGGTCGAGTCGTCTGCATATGAATGAATGGGGCTGGAGGTAGATCAGATGTTTACCCTGAATTGTGTTGTGGAGAAATATCTGGAGAAGCAACAAAAGGTGTATGTTGCCTTTATGGACTTGGAGAAGGCCTATGACAGAGTGGATAGAGAAGGTATGTGGAAAGTACTTAGAATATACGGAGTAGATGGCAAGTTGCTGAAAGCAGTGAAGAGCATGTATGAGGGTGCAAAGGCAGCCATACGTGTGGAGAAAGAGCAGAGCGAGTTCTTTGACCTGAATGTTGGGTTGAAATAGGGGTGTGTGATGTCCCCATGGTTGTTTACTGTATATATGGATGGAGTCATGAAAGAAATACTAGGAAGAGTAGTGGATGTTGGTGTATCGCTGAAAAGGGAGGGAAATGACTGGAAGCTGCCTATATTGCTGTTTGCGGATGATACAGTTCTGATGAGCGATAATGAATGGGAGTTGCAGGGTCTGATAAATGAGTTTGGAACATTGTGCGAAAAACGGAATTTGAAGGTAAATGCGTGGAAGAGAAAGGTTATGGTCTTTGAAAGGGGTGAAGTCACAGAGTGTAAGGTGAAGTTGAACGGTCAGGCTATGGAGATCGTCAGCTCTTTTAAGTATCTGGGCAGTGTGTTGAGTAAAGATGGGACAATGGATGAAGAAGTGCGGGAGAGGGTGCAACAGGGGAAGAGGGTTTTAGTTACGTTGAAAGCAGTAACAAGAAATAGGGTGGTCAGTATGGAAGTGAAGAAGTCCTTGCATGACAGTGTGGTAATCCCGACTCTAACTTACGGAAGTGAAGCATGGACGTTCGGGAAGAGATTCAGGCCAAGAGTGAGAGCACTGGAAATTAGTTACTTGAGAAGTGTGTGCGGAGTTACATGGAGGGATAGACAGACAAATGATGAAGTAAGAAGGAGGTGTGGTGTGGAGGTAGATGTGCTGGGAAGTGTGAAAAGGAACAACTTGAGATGGTTCGGCCATATGGAACGTATGGAAAGCGAGAGAATAACTAAGAGGGTGTACGAGAGCGAGGTGGAAGGACAGAGGGAGAGGTGCACCGAAGGAGAGTTGGAATGATGGAGTGAGGAACTATATGGATGAAGACGGTGCTGGTTGGGAGGAGGGGCGTCGACTGACTTGGGACAGAGGTGCATGGGGGCAGTTCGTTCGTGGCCACCTCTTCGGGGATCACGGCGTCAGGCAATAGATAGATAGATAGACAAGTCCAATAGTGAATAGTTCAAGTCGTGAGTAATTTGCTCCTCAGTCTTTCTAATATATTTATCCCAAGTTCATGAATCTTATTCATATTTATTACTCATTGAGTTTATGCATTAATATTGCCTGTTCAAGTCTCTTAGACTTATTATTTATTTAGAGATCAAATACTGTCCTATTTTCCATACTTATCAGTGCTACGTCAACTACATCGCAGTAACTATTATTTACACCAGGCCAAGCTATATTTGAGAGCTTGTATATTTATATCATGACTTTATGTATTGTGTTTTGAGACTATTCCTCTCTTATTATTATGTTATGTATATTAACACACAAAGAGCGGGTGGTAGGGTATTTTACACTGTGCTGCCCAGCGTTTTTTTTTTTACCCTAAATAGGGTTGTTTCCTTGCTCATTTTAATGCATAAAAAAGACCCAGAGCGTAAAACAAGTATCTATTCCTGAAAGGGCGTAAACAGAGCTTTCCAATGACACCCGAACCATTCTTGTGCGACCACTGGTTCTCTTGCAACGATCGTGCAACACGAGTGCAAAAAACCTAAAATAAGGTAATTTCTGTACATAATTCCCTGTGTAGCGAGTGAGAAGAGGGGGAGGAAGGTAGAATACAGTTCAGTACACCCACGGTGGTCGTGGGGAGCGGTCATAAGGTTACTACGCTCGTCCCACCGCTCAGCTCTCTCTCTCTCAGCAACATTACGTGCTGAAAATGGCACTCGACAGATGTCGTGCACCGCCACATAGTCCAAATTTATTTAACTCGACAGATGTCGTGCGCCGTTGGTTAAGGGTTAAATTGCAACACTATTATTTGATGTTATGATTATTGTTCCAGAGACATATTGAGATTGTACCCTAGTTGTTAAGGAATAAAAAGTGTAAAACCGCTTGTGCGTATTTTGTGTCCATTGTTTATTACTTTAGTATTATGCATAGATCTGAGAGTTACTCTTATCCCAGGTGGAATTTAATTCAGTTGACGATTAGCGTTAATTCCTAAGTAGGAAATCGCAATCAGTCTATCTCACGTTTTCTTATAAACGTGGCATAACACTGGTGGCAGCGGTGTCTCAACTCAGAAAGATAACCTTAGTTTCAAAAGATAAACTCAGTATAACCAACACACATTCACCATGGCAGGTAAATTACTTGAGATTATTCCTTTTAAACCAGAGGATAATTACTTTTATACCTATCTCGAGGTAGTAAAGCCAGTGCTTGGCATTGTATTTAAGGAGGATAATACCTCTAAGATTTACACGGTACTGATGAAGTTGGGACGGCATATGTCTCTTGTTTCTGGTTAAGTGCGTGATACCCCTCAATTAACCTGGGCGCAATTTGAAACTTACATGAAAAGGGTCATTAATTCTTCCCAAGATAAAATCATCGCTACTCAGCAGTTTCACAGTGTTCAATTTTCAGGAAACCTTGACGCTACTATTAGCCAACCTAATCAGCTAGTAGTACCTGCCTCTCCAAATGAAGCACCAACAAGAAAAAAAAATGTGTCACAGCTCTGCTAAGAATTTTACCCCTCAGTGAGGGATCATTTCGCAATAACAGAACCAAAAGGCTATCACCAAGATTTACCAATTGTGAGGTGAATTCTGGCTCTACAGAAGAGCCATGAAAAAGATAAAATCGCCACAATCAGTAGAGCTACCACCCAACCTCAACGCCCTTCTGACCCTTCTACACCACCCTCACTCACTCACTTTGCCGACAAGATGGAGGACTGGACCCGGGTCAGGCTCTCAGATTGGAAACCCTGTAGCCCCATGTGCCCATTATCTTCCCTTAAGAAATCGTTCTCTGAACTCCAATATGCAAGAAACCCCGGATTTTTAATCCGCCTCCTCCCACTGATCAAACTCAAACTGGCGGGGGCTTGAGATGGGACAGTCTCATGTGCAGGAAAACCCCCCATTTACAACCACCTTACAATTCAAGGTATCCAGTCTAGACTTTTAATTGACACAGGTGCAGCTCGCTCCTGTCTTTTTTCATCGTATTTTGCTAAGAACAAGGCCACCTTTGGACCTCTTCAACCCTCCTCCATCATTCTCATAGACGCAAACCATAGCATTACCAATAGTGGACAAACAGCACCACTGTATGTAGCTACCAAAACCCCAGATCACGGTCAGCACCATTCTTTCATGATTTTCCCCTCTACAAAAACCATCTATGATGGTTATCTTGGCTTTGACTTACTGACCTCACTACATACCAGCATCGACTGTGCAAACAGAGCCCTCACCTTCGATCACAATTAAAATTAAAAAAAAAAACACAATCAGTCCCCCTAACGCCATCCAGCCTATCGACACCACTTCCAACTTTAACGTAACCTACCCTATTCAAGACTTCTCAAGCGAGTTTAACTAAAACTGTCACCCTACCCCCTCATCATGAACAGTGGATTGAGATTCTACCCATACAACCAAGAGAATTTATCTTAACACCGAACCTTCAAAGCCCTTTCGATAGAGATTGCCTTACTGCCCCCGTTATCATGCCCGAGAATTTAAATCAAGTAAAAATGTCCAATATCTCTGACCATCCACTCACATTGCCCAAAGGGTTAACCAGCGGGGATTTAGAAAATCTTGACGAGGAGTTTTCCCTACCAGAGATGGAGACCACTACTCCTACTCCAAAACTGCCTGAAATAACACCCCAACTGACTCAACAACAACAACAAGATCTACGAACTCTGATCACTTCATTCCAAGATATCTTCGCCACATCGAGCAGAGATGTCGGGAAAACCCAGATACTCAACCATCCTATTCACACCGTAGGACGCCCTATCCGACAGCAAATCCGATGCAAAAACCCAATCCAACGAAAAGAAGAGGAAAACCAAGCACAGGATATGTTAGATACAGGCGTAATTCGCCCTTCCACTAGCCCTTGGTCATCTCCGGTAGTACTAGTCAGGAAGAAAGACGGATCCACCCGGTTCTGCATAGATTACCACCAGCTAAATGACGTCACCATCAAGGATGCCACCCCTCTACCCCGCATCGACGATTCTCTTGATTCTCTGCTGGGTGCCAAAATGGTTCACCACCTTGGACTTACAGGCCGGATACTGGCAAGTCCCTATTGTCCCAGAGCACCAGGAAAAGACGGCTTTCTCCACTAGCCAAGGGAGATTATATGAATTTACAGTGTTACCTTTCGACCTTTGCAACAGACCCGCCACATTCTCCAGATTGATGGAATCAGTATTACAAGGACTCACCTGGGAAACCTCCCTTGTATACTTGGACGACATCATTGTGTTCGGAAACATCTGGTCAGAACACCTGCAGCGCCTTGGGCAAGTATTTCAAATGAATCAGGATGCACGCTTGAAACAAAAACCCTCAAAATGCACAATGGCCCAAAAAGAAGTAAAATTCTTAGTTAGGACACATAGCGTCGGAAGCCGGGATTTCCCCTGATCCATCAAAGTTACAAGCAATTAGTGCCATCACCCCACCTAACAGTGTCAAAGGGGTCCGTACATTTCTCGGTTTAGCCTCATACTAACGTAGATTTGTAAAGAACTTTGCCACGATAGCTAAACCACTCCATGATTTGCCAATCCCTAACTAATCCACTCCCACTCAGGTTCGCGCCATGCAACCACGTAGTGAAATTGACCAAGATCAGCAAGAATTATTACGAGCCAATCACACCCAGAACAAACCAGATTGGATTGCAAAACCCATGTTCAGCCAGCTAGAAAGAAAAGGAGACAACTCATACAACAACAACGAACAAATCGTCCTCATCCCCAACACCACCATCGACGTCATGAAAACCCTGCATCATCACAACAGTATCCACCTAGGACAACAAAAATTAGTTGCAACCTTCCAAAACATATATTGGACCCCACGACCTTATGACCCTGCCAAAATAATCACGGAAGCCTGTCGCGCCTGTGCCCTCGGTAAGGACACGTCAAGGACTCCCGGACCCTCGGGCAAACTCATCGCTTCCAAACCATGGCAACTCTTAGCTGTCGATATCATGGGACCGATGGAGGGAACAAAAGGTTACAAGTACATCATCACCTTCGTCGACACGTACTCCAATTATGTCATAGCATGCCCTGCAAAGGAACATTCCGCTTTTGCAGTTGCTGAAGCCCTACTGCAACATGTTTTCCCTCATTTCGAATTACCTCAAGCAATACATTCCGACAACGCCCCAGAGTTCACAGGACACGTCTGGACTCGAATCTCCCAGATGTTCAGGTTTATAATCAGCCACTCATCCCCCTACTGGCCCCAAGGGAACTCCATCTGCGGACACAGCCACCGCAGCATTGCAAACCAAATCAGGACACGGCTAAAACAAATGAATTCCACGGACTGGCCCAGCCAAGTTAGAGTCGGGCAATAGGGAATCAACACCTGCCCTCGTGGGGATGGCATAACGCCCCACGAAAGAATATTTGGAGAAGCACCCTTACTACTGCCCCTCCGACACCTGTCCGTCCCATTCGAGCCCTCGCCAAACCTCAACCAAAACCTCGTCCACCTCAGAAACCGCCTACGACAACTTCAATATCTCCAAGACCTCAAGCCCGACAAAACAGCCAAGGTCAACCCACATCACGTCGGCGATCTAGTGATGGTAGCTCAACTGCCAGTACCAGCCAAGTTAAAACACAGGTTCAAAGGTTCATTAGAAATCCTCACCATCCCAAATTGTTATCAAGTTACTATAAATTATCATGGGGAGTCACGCACATACCAAAACAGTTATGTACGCCGATTCCAACCTCATGACAGTAACACCACTATGCTGGCAGATCCTGAGTCCTGTCAATAATGTTGGATGCCCAATGACTAATCTTGTGCCTTAACCCAAACGAACCCAGAGCCAAACACCACCCCCATCACCTCATACATTGCCAAAACCCACACCACCACCCATTCTTCCTCCCATCAATACTCCATGCCCAATGCCTACACCACCCCCTCAACTCCCACACATCTCTTCTTTGCCAGACTACCCCATTTATCTGTCATCTGCCTCCCACCTACTCCCCCCCCCCCCCAATCGGATTCACATTCATTCCGAATATCCTCTGCCAAACCTCTAAACCCTCACACCAAATCTCTCTAAGTAACCCAGTAATCTTAACCCACAAACACCCAAAACAAAATCGCCCTCTCCTCTCCACACCCAATTCCTCCTCCACCACCCCTGAACTACCTCGTTTTACACCCTCTCCTCCCACCAAAATAACAACCCCTACCTATCCATTCCAACCTATTCAAGACCCAACCGTCAAATCCCCCTCCCCCTCCACTTCAAACCTACCGACTCCTTTAGATTTTCCAAACAACGCAAAAACCTTACTTACTACTAATACAACCCTGTCTTCCTCAGTAGCAAGCCCCCCTAACGTCACCACCTCTCTACCTTCTACTACTACAAGTACCCCAATAGTTTTAGTCAACCCCACCATCATTCCATCCACTTTATCACCAAACCCATCGCATCCATCAAACACCCCCTCCACCACCCCAAAAACTATAACCACTAATAAAACAACCCAACCCCATTAACCCATTCACAAACTTCTATCTCGCAGCGTGAACCCTGGTATGGTCGACCCCTCTTCCAAACGCAACGATGGGCACCACCAACCTCAACCAGGCGGCCTCACAAAACCTCCACCAAGCACACCAGCCCTGCTCCCCGGACCAAACCTGCCCACACGCCAGCACCACCGACTGCCATACCCAGGTCCACCACCACTGCCGTTGCACCACCTCCCAGCCCACCCCCGACACCATGCCAAATCCCAGCAACCACCACCAAAAGGCCGGTAACCGAAACAACCACCGCAACCTCTATATCTGACTCACACGCCTCTACCTCACTATCTCTATCCCGTCAACCATCACAAACCGACCCCCCCCCCACCCTCGCACTTACTTCCGACCCCCTCGACCACCCAACAAACAAACTAAGAGATCCCCTTCCCAGTACTACAGACCCCCTTCCAAGTACTACCTCTACCTCCAACACCTCTCCTCCTCCTTCAAACATTCTACTTCCTGAACTTGTACCAGCCACATCTCCTCCAGTCTCTCCGACCATGCACATTCACAAGCTCTCCCTCCATGTTCATGATAAAGACAAAAACATTAAAGTCCCCAGACAACTGATCAACATCCTTCAACGCTCCGACATTCCACTTCCTCTCACAGTATACAGAGATGCAAATGGTCCCAACAATACCACCGCCAGAGTATGGGGTTACTTCCTGAACCACCTGCAACCTTACCTCCCGACGCCAAATTACAAGAAGTACATGATGCTGTCACAGGGTTGTGACTTTTTCCTCGAAGACAATGGTAAAGTGTGACCAGAGGAAGAACTACCAAACCTTCCCCTTCAGAGGACACACATAACCAACACCACCTACAACCATCCATCATGCATTGGTTGCATAAATGCCCGCACAGATGTGGAGCATCAAACCCTTCTCCCTCTCCCTCCGCATGTAAATAGTAACAAAGAGAGAAAGAAAGAAAGCAAGGATGCCCGAATAACCATAGAAAACGTTCCAAATAGAAACTAGTGCGCAAACAAGAAAGGAAGGAAAGAAAGTAAAAAGGGCCGAGTGACCAAGGAAAACGTACCGACTAGGGGAGACTACAATACCCACTAGAGAAACCACTAGACTTGGTAGAAAATAACCAAAACACAAACTCAATACATCAATGTGCTTCAATCGCTAGAAAGGATCGTAATCATATACAGAATGATGTGCCTATGCCAAATTTCCCCCAACTCCAATCTAGGCTAAGAAATAACATAAACAGTGCGCATCGAAACAGTACCACCATCGATGCAGACCCAAGATTAATTTTAGCTAATTACCCAATGTCACTAACCCCCCAAAGTCATGATCAAAGGCTTCATAATAATTCCGCTCATCAGGTCACCAGGTTAGAACGAGTTAGTGCGACCGACTCTAGAAAGACAGTGAATAATAAGCGCGCACACATGGCCCACACATGGCCCTACTGCCCCAGAGCCTGGTACCCTCGATGCCAACCGAATCAGAGTCACTACCCGCGTTTGAGGATGAAAAGTTAAGCCTTCAGCACCTAAAGTCATCTACCATTCCGGGTTTGGAATCCAGAGGAATAGGTAAAGGTGAAGAAATCGTTTTTTTAGTTGTTACATCGTATCCGACCCCTAGGAACATAACAACTAGTTCTTTTGCATATAGTTCTCTAGGCGCTATTGCAAAAGAAACCCTATCCCCCTTACAACCAGAGTAATTAAATCTCTCCCAGTATACCGAGACCCTTCTGGAAACTGAGACTGATCTAACATCTGTGTTATCCCTTGGAGAGAGCATATTACATGACTCGGATACTCTCGATGCAAGTGTAACTGATCTGTATTATTCTACTTTTGCATCATTGTATTCATTCGAAGTTCCAAATAGTTTGCCATTGTCATATCCGCCTATACCTGTGGATACCTTCAGTATTCAAGTGTGGAGGATTCTTTTCCCATCATCAATACCCAACGTAGATAGTGATCCAGATGTGGCGAGCCAAGATGAGAAATAAAGAGAGCCGAGCATGTCTGGCAGTTATTTGGTAGAGACCTAGCCGAAGGCGAGTGAAGCCGCCCCTCTAGCAACTAAGACCAGACAACAACGAGTGAACCAGTGCGATCTACTAG